>JAVGWX010000003.1:24336782-24424282 GCA_036924085.1 Ariolimax columbianus
TCATTTCAATAGGGCTTGTAGTTTTTCCTTGCCCCTCTTGGGATGGTTTCGGTGGCTGCCTGCATTATTGCTTTGCTTAGGCTTTTCATCTTGGGATTCACGTTGTTATTCCGTGTGTTGATAGTTTCGCATAGCCCATCTGTCAGGATTGCAAATCTGTCCCAGTCGGATCGTTTATAGTTCCAACGTGGGAGCGGTTTTGTTTCCTGTGGGCTTACTTCTATATCAACTTCTAGTCTAATTGGCTTGTGGTCGCTACCTGTCAATTGGTTTAGTACCTGGCGGTCTATTTTGTGGTGAATATCCTCCGTGGAGAAGGCCAAATCTGGAGTAGAGGTGGTTTGCCATTTTCTAGAATAGAAGCTAGGGCTATCCTCTGGCCTATTGATAAGTTGGAGATTTGTGTCTATCTCCCAATCTTCCACATCGTCACCTCTGCTGTCTGTGTCCGAGTATCCCCATCTCTCCGAGTGGCTGTTGAAATCTCCAACTACTATGCAGTTGGAGTCTTTGACTTCCATACTCGAGAGCGATAGGTCTTTGTTTGGTGGTCCGTACAGGTTGAAGATGTGGATCTTCGTCTCTTGAGCCATTATGTCAACTCCTACAATGTCTGCTTGCCCGGTGTGATGGACAACTACCGCGCTACTCGGTATGCAGTTTCGGGTCAGTATCAGAACCTCTCCTTCTCTATTCAGACGGAAGGTCTGGTATTCTCTGATTGAGAATTTGTGGTTGTTTTTGAGGTGCGTTTCTTGGATACATGCCACGTCAATCTTACCTTCATGCAGGTGATGTGTTAGGAAGAGCTTTATGTTAATGACACCCTCTGCATTCCACTGTAGTATTCTGAGGTTCTTGTGTTTTTGGTCAATAGATTTTGCCCCATCACCATGTACCTCGACTCCATAGCACATGGGTGGGTGACCACCAGTAGCAATGGTTGGGCCCCTTCGAGGCATGAGGCCCGGCACTCTCACTGTCTTGCGGGACTCCACAGGATGAGCGCCACCCTTTTTTCTGTAAGGTTGTTCTGTCATCATACTGCGATATACGTTGCACTGTGTTACTTGTTAAGCCTGTGACCCAGTGCATCCGATTTCAACAGGCGTTTCTGTAGGGATGCCGTCTTTAGCTTTTGGCTGTCCCCAACCTATCTGCAAGGCAGCAGTTATTTTTGGTCAGAGTTGTCTTACAGGACTATCCAGTCTTCCCCACTCGTGTCTATAGGGTGTGGCGATGATATATGAGATATGATATATGATATACGATATGGACTATGTACTGGTTTGTGAGAACCCAAACACCTTGGTTTCCCGGAAGCTGCCCGCAAGAGTCATCTAAGCAACTCCTGCGGATCGCTAGTCGGCATCGTTTATCGTCAGAACTACGACGGTATCTGATCGTCTTTGCGCCTCTGACTTTCGTTCTTGATTAATGAAATCATTCTTGACAAATGCTTTCGCAGTAGCTCGTCTTGCGGCGATCCAAGAATTTCACCTCTAACGCCGCAATACGAATGCCCCCGTTTGTCCCTTTTAATCATTACCTCCAGTTCCGAAAACCAACAAAATAGAACCGAGGTCCTATTCCATTATTCCATGCACCATTATTCAGGCAGCCGAGGCCTGCTTTGAACACTCTAATTTTTTCAAAGTAAACGCGCCGACAACCCGGGACGCTCAGCGAAGAGCACCCGCGGAGAGAGCCAGCAGACGGTAGGGCAGGAGACAACGGGCAGTAAACCGGCTCCTGAGATCCAACTACGAGCTTTTTAACTGCAACAACTTTAATATACGCTATTGGAGCTGGTATGACCGCGTCTGCTGCCACCAGACTTGCCCTCCAATAGATCCTCGTTAAAGGGTTTAAAGTGTACTCATTCCTATTACGGGGCCTCGAAAGAGTCCCGTATTGTTATTTTTCGTCACTACTTCCCCGTGCCGGGAGTGAGTAAGTTGCGCGCCTGCTGCATTATTTTTATATAGTCTTTTAAAAATATATCTGATTCATTTAAAGACAACAAAATGTAGTAATATCTTAATTCATATATTATTTCCATAAATATAATTATGACATAATTTGTTGGGACTTGCTCCAAAAATGTCAACTTTCAGGAGAAAAAATTAATGCTCATAGCTTATCTTGTCCTGCAATATAGCTCATATAAATTGTGTACTAAAATCATAATATACAGTTCATCTCCCCCCACCCCCATCCCATTTAACAAGTAACTTTGGGATCGTATCCAAAATCAATTGCATCTTGGACTCGAGGACTATACAATTAAAAGTCTACGAAGTTGAGAGCAATATATTAAATAGGTCACTACCTAACAGAAGTCTGACAAAAGCCAGACAAAACTAGTTTCATAGTCTGTTTGCTAAAGGTTACAGTTGAAGGAAGTTTAGCTAAAACCTGAGATTATGGTCAGACGTTTGCTATGGATGTATAACTGGACAATGGATGGAAATGTGATCCCCGCATATCAAACTTGGGAATTATTATAAAAGTCGACATATGATTGCAATTTAGAGTAGAGAGGTATGTCTACTCTGTTATGGAAATAGGGGTTGACTTTTACGTATAGAAAACAAATAATCTGTATTGGTCGCCGATGGCAAACCAAAGATATTGTCTACGTAAATGGACACGAACGAAATGGGGATGAACTTAGATTCCGTACCATAAGTGATGTATCAATGTATTCGAGAACAGTCCAGGACAGACCATCATTGAGACATTTAGCGCAGATTAAATATTGACAAACATATTTGATTGGTAACTTGACTGAATGACTGAGACGTGGCATGGTCATCTGTAGTTCAGATATCTAGAGTAGGTCATGGACGTGACCACGCAAACCAGATCCAGAATCCGGTGTTAGCATGTATCTGTTTGTATTGCTGTACGACGATGAGTCAGAGCAGGACAAAACATTGGGTTCATCAACCCAGGTCTCAACGAAACTAATGCCAAACGATAAGTGTTTTGCTGAGACACGAACAGAAATAGGAAGAGAGAGAGAGAGAGCGAGAGAGAGAGAAAGAAGAGAGAGAGAGAGAAAGAAGAGAGAGACAGAAAGAAGAGAGAGAGCGTGACAGAGAGAAAGAAGAGAGAGAGAGAAAGAAGAGAGAGAGAAAGGAGAGAGGGAGAGAGAAAGCGAGAGAGAGAGAAAGAAGAGAGAGAGAGAGAGAAAGAAGAGAGAGAGAGAAAGGAGAGAGAGAGAGAGAGAAAGCGAGAGAGAGAGAAAGAAGAGAGAGAGAGAGAAAGAAGAGAGAGAGAGAAAGAAGAGAGAGAGAGAGAGAAAGCGAGAGAGAGAGAAAGAAGAGAGAGAGAAAGAAAGAAGAGAGAGAGAGAGAAAGCGAGAGAGAGAGAAAGAAGAGAGAGAGAGAGAGAGCGAGAGAGAAAGAATAGAGAGAGAAATAAGAGAGAGAGAAAGAAGAGAGAGAGAGAAAGGAGAGAGAGAGAGCGAGACAGAGAGAAAGAAGAGAGAGAGAGAGAAAGAAGAGAGAGAGAGAAAGGAGAGAGAGAGAGCGAGACAGAGAGAAAGAAGAGAGAGAGAGAAAGGAGAGAGAGAGAGCGAGACAGAGATAAAGAAGAGAGAGAGAGAGAAAGACGAGAGAGAGAGAGAAAGAAGAGAGGGAAAGAAGAGAGAGAGAGAAAGAAGAGAGAAAGAGGGAGAAAGAAGAGAAAGAGAGAGGAGAGAGAGAGAAAGAAGAGAGAGCGAGAGAGAAAGAAGAGAGAGCGAGAGAGAGAAAGAGAAGAGAGAGAGAGAGAAAGAAGAGAGAGAGAGAGAGAGAGAGAGAGAGAAGTGACCTTGTTCCAGGAGACATTGTGACGGTGGCGTGACTCTAAAGTCCAACAGTGACTATTGTCAGTGTGTCTCAAATGTCTGTAGTGGCTCTGTAGTGTCTTAAAGGTCTATAGTGGATATGTAGTGTCTCGAAGGTCTGCAGTGAATCGTGTCTCAAAGGTCTGTAGTGGCTCTGTAGTGTCTCGTATCTGTCAAAGTGTGTTCCAATACGGTTATGTCCTGCAGTGGCTAAAGATCGATTCGTGAGTTAGGATCATTTCCTGATATCTCAACACGGAATCGGAAAGTCTTTAATTCCACAGCAGAACCTGCACGAAGGCGTACGAGACTTCGAGGACGACAAGAGCCACAGACGTTGCCAGGTATCACAGAACAAGACAATGTGTTATTTATGTTGTATAAGGTTAGGTAATGATACGAGTAGATTCGAGCAAGAGATAGAACCTGAGTGAAAATTACGATTGAGAGAAAGAGAGCAGTGTTATTTTAAAGGAATCTTTGATTGTTACGATATTAAAATAATAGAGAAGATTAGCATTCTGATACATATAAGACATTATTAATGCTTTGGATCTCTGTGGCGAAGTGGTCAAGCCGTTTGCTTTGTGTTCAGACGGTCGGGGTTCGAATTCAAGCTGTGAAGATGACAATTTTTTCCGGAGATACCTGGGCTCAATGTTGGAACTACGGAGTTTGTGCTTTGTGCGATGCTCTCGGCAGGCGGGATACTGTTCTGCGGAGAGAGACGGAGCCATTTGAGGAAATCCGCGGCGATGAAGTCGAGCCCTCGTCTTTAACCTTTAATCTTTTTTAATCCTTAACGTTATACGATAGTCTTGTATTCATATAAGATATTTACGTATATATATTTTTTAATTAAATAAAAGCTCAATATATGTGATTTCAAGAATAGTTCGATTAACGTGTCTTGGGCAGAACAGAGAGAGAGAGAGAGAGAGAGAGAAAGAGAGAGAGACATAGAGAGAGAGATGGAGAGAGAGAGAGAGAGAGAGCGAGAGAGAGAATAATCAGTAAACAGACAAAAAAATGAAAATGGGAATTAATAAAAATAGTAATTGCTGTCAAGGGAGATAACCTGCTACAACAGAAGTGGTATGTCGAAGTTAAAAATTCCGGCAAGGCATAAACAACACTATTTGAAACACAGCTGGTATGACATCCTGTTCTTGATAATAAAACTCAATGAGAGCATCAAATACACCGCCTAGCTTACATGATATGTGTGTAGAGTAAGATAACTAATATGAAGAGAACTAGCACAGAGTCAGAAGCATTGTCCAAGTGCACTAATGGCATGGAGTTAAATCTATCATAGCTATAATGCGCAACAACCGATACATCACTAAACGTTCGAGGAAAGATACTTGACATTGTCCTGAGTAACACGCAAGACCTACAAGTTATATGTAAAATAATAAACTTGCGCAGTTTACGTGTTCCAGGAAGCATTGTGTGCTAGATCTTCAAAGTTGTAAGATAAGATAGATGTAGCGATTTTCGCAGTTAACCTGATTATGACTCGGGAATTCTAGAACCAAACTTTGGTGAAAACATGCGGGGACATACTTCAATTTTGAGACAGTACAGTGGAGGCGGCAGGTTAAAAAGTGTATTCACGTCTTGAGAAGAAATAACTACATTCTTTGAAATTAACAATGGGACGTTCACTGTACCAGATGGCTTTCACGTTCGGCAGAATATGTGGATTTAAAATCCTATTTGAACAGCTTAATCTCGCGGCTTCTACAATGCAATTAGCTCTTGCATGACATTTAAGGATACATTGTTGTCTTTCAAACAAAACGTGAACAGGGGGACGCTGATAATACAATTAAACTGCACGCACCTGAACTTCAGGATATCAAGTCAACATACGACTATATATTTTTTACCATGGTACGTGACTTGAGAGCTGCATTTCCGTCCGTAGCAGACATTCGTACACATTAGAGTAATTTCAGGCTGTTTATCATTTAGTTGTTTAATAAAGGGTTGGCTTTATGGATTCTTATGTCAAACGCAAGGTCATTCCATCCCCAGACCGTATTATATCTGAACTTATTGGTCAGTGTATGGATGCGTGTGTGTATCTGTTTTGTAATGCGTTGTGTGTGTTCACTTATACTACCAGTAAAAATAAAATATATCGCTTGACAGGTAATGCTGAGAACCGTTTGGGCCATGAACTGCCTCAATCTTCACATTCATTTGTGTCATTTATCACTTGGCGTAAATGTTATTAAACAAACAATGCACATGATGCATGTGACATCCGATACACTAAATGACCTAGCCCCCAATAAACTAAACGACATGGCCCCCGATACACTAAATAACATGGTCCCCAATAAATATCTTCGATCGGATTACCTAACTCTGATGTTATGAATAGCATTAATGATGGGTTGAATTTAGTCAATAATTAAATTTGTATAATTCGAGATAAGTTGAAGTCAGTCAACAGGTAAATCAACTTAGCTTAACGTCACTGTACTGGTTTAGAAGACTATGCAGTTTGTATACAACCAGTTTCTTCTACTAATTGTCTTGTCTTGTCTTGTCTTTCCCCTAACCCCAAGAGGTTGTAGGGGCATCGCTCAACGTGTGGGGGATGTCTTAGGATTCTTTCAAACAGAGCAGGACCCAAACGCTCTCGTGATAGTCCATTGTTGGCCCATGTGTACGTTTCCAGTCACACCAAAACAGGCAATATCAACAAACAGGGCGAAGGACACTGATCTTATGACGTTCAGTCTTGTGCAATGACACAGAGTAACCGAACTATTATCTCAAATATCCGATGACCCTGCCAGAATAATCGAAGGGAAGAACGTCCAAAATGAACGAGCTAACTATTCCAAATGGAAACTGCAACACGTTTCAGTGGACACCAAGTCATCGACAAGTATGAATTCCAATCAAATCCTTGGTCTGGAGGCATACATGATAGACTAAAACACAACAGCAAAATTAGTCCCGCGCCTGTCAGACGCCCTCTAGCTGAAGGTAGGAAGTCTGCAGTCAAGAAAATATTAGTAATAACTGAATGAAGAAATCCTTCCCTCGAGTGTTTCCGGTTCCGAAAGTAGAACAACGAATAGTTTTACTGTAACATTCTAGGTGTGTTCTGGGAAGCAGTCAGGAAGATTGAGCATGGAATTGACTTGCCCATGTTAAGCTACAAAAAACAAAAACGGATATAACTGTCACCATTTGATGACATCCATTTGCTAAAGATCTATGCTCCATAGGTAGCTGAACAAAATCTGCTTGATCAACTGAAGAAATGTCAAGCAAATTAATATAATTAATGATGTAATGAAGATACTGCCAATTATAATTAAAGTTTAATTGATGGAATGAAGGTATACCTTGTCAAAATAATTTAATTATGGAACGAAGGTATATTATAATCAAAATAACAATTAAGAATGAGAGAATGTTATTCTACAACAAAACTGATATAAATATTAAGACCAAGACATGTACTGTTCAGTGACTACTTATAAGTAAAACAAACAAATGAGAGCACTTCGTGATATTTTGATGATAAAAAAAAAGAGGCAGAAAACGTTATAGCTATAATTGGATGGCAATAGAAAGTTAGAAGACGTATTGTGACATCGCATGTATATAGCGTTGTGCAAGTGAAAGAATGGTAGATATAGAAGCCGATGGTTGTTTCTAACTAATATCATGGAACTGAACCCACATAAGCCTAGGACATGTGCAGTAGTACACATTGAGCTCAGTTCAAGTGCCATCACTACATCGAAGGTTGCCTACAATGAACCTATAAAGAGCTATGTCTCTTGCCTCGTTAATGCGGTTGGTTTTCCCCTGTTCATCTATTTTGTGCTATCCTCCCACTGGTGGTGTGTTTACATCTGGTACGTTCGCCTTCACCTCTCCTTCTAGTATTATATTCTGTAAGTTGATATGTCTTTGATATAACTAAGCATCTTCCCTGTATGAGTCTTATTTTGGTCATCAAATATTTGTGCCCTCTAATTTCACCAAGACATCATTTAGTTTAATTTCTTTCCAAAAGGTGCGTCTCATTCTTTTCAAGGCAATACAACAAGAAGACATCGGATCACCAGAAGCCTACTACCCGTTGTGCTAGTGTTCTGGCTTTTCAACTTCTTGACTCTTTAGGGCGGATGGATAAACTGTGATCACGACTCTCAAGTGCTATCCACCTGTTGTTGTTGCTAACCTTATTGTATTTTTATGTTTTGCCTGCCAAATAGGAGGAATGAACCCACAATTATTTTTAGTTTTCAATTCCAATGTGCCTGGGGGAGGAACCTACCTCCTACCAGGCGCGTCAGCAGGGTTGCGGATTGCTGAAAGGCCTTCTAATTTGGAGGTTAGCTGCGAATAAATAAGAAGCGTGGACAAAAACGGGTCGGCAGGCATGGAGGCTGTACGGAGGCAGCCCCTCCACGATGCAAAGACACAACAGGCTAATCACCTGTTTGTCTTAAAAAACGATTACAAGTCAAAACATAGAGAAAACCGGACTGACCTCAACGGCGACGAACAGGCGAGAAATAAGGACCACGATTTACGGAACATGAAATGTACGAAGTATAAACGGAAAAGAACACGAACTAATAGAGGAGATGAAGAGAGCAAAATTGACAGTCCTGACACTTACAGAAAAAAAGAAAAAGGGACAGGGCATTCTGGACCATGACGGCAACATGCTATACTACAGCGGAGTTCCCATGAGTGAACGAGCCAGGGCAGGGGTTCGTTGTATAGTGAATAGTAACAACAAAGCAAACATTAAAGGATGGAAATTAATTTCAGAACGACTGATGGTTCTAAGTCTACAAGAGGAGGATAGTCAAATGGATATCGTCACTGTGTATGCACCAAACGAAGATGAGAGCACTGACATAAAAGAGGAATTTTATGAGCACCTTCAAAGGGCCATTGACGATTGCCATAATGAAATACTTCTCCTTGGAGACTTCAACGCAAGAGTTGGAAACGACTATTCCAGATGGGATGGAGTGATCGGTAGGTATGGAGAAGATGTCTTAAAATAACAATGGAAAACGACTGCTGAGATTCTGTAGAGAACAAAACCTTGTCATTACAAATACAAGGTTTCCACACAAGCGTATCCATGCCTACACAAGATGCGAGCTAGAAAGAAATGAAAGATCCATAACTGACTATGCAATAGTGAGGAAAACTGATTTCAAGTATGGAAATGATTCTAGAGTGTTCAGAGGACCAGAGATAGGAAGCAACCACTACCTAGTTAAAATAAAGAGATAAATTGAAAAACACTATCCAGCCAAGCAACACCCATCAGCAAGCATGAAACATAATACCCGAGGAGAAAATAAAATTAAGGCTTACAAACTACGAGAACCAGATGTTAAGTGGAGATACCAAGGGCTCATAACAACAGCAATAGAAAGGATAGAGGAATCTAACGAAGATATGGAAATGCTTTGGGTAAAATTCAAAGACATCCTCAAAGAGGCTGCAGTAGAGGCATGCGGTCAAACCAAAGAAGGGTGAAAGAGAAAGAGTTCACCATGGTGGACAGAAGAAGTGAAAACAATAATACTACAAAAAAAAAAGGCATGGAAGCTTCTTCTTCTTCTTCTTCTTCTGCGTACACAGTCAGACAGCAACCATTATTTTTTCGAAAAAAGCGGCGGTCGTCCTGAGACTCTCGCCACTACCATAGAGCTTGTCTTGCAGTTCCACTGGCAATGGCCACATCTGCTCTCTCTGATCCCCGTATGTCGGGCAGTTCTGCAGCAGATGTTCAGTTGTCATTTTACCAGTACCGCACGGGCATTCGTCGGTACACCCTATCTTCAATTTGTTGAATAGGTGGTACCTCAGTCTATTGTGGCCAGTGCGAAGTCTGAAGACAACGACCTGCTCTCTTCGGTTCAACTGGTAATAGGCATCGTTTTTGGTGTAACCAGTATGTTCGGTTTCCCATTTGGTAATGTACCTGGCTTTGATAAGCCGTTTTGACTCTTCGTACGTCATACTGGTATCTGTTTGTGGTAGCCTTGCACCTTCTTTTGCCAGTCTGTCTGCCTCCTCGTTGCCTTGGATGTTGCAGTGTGACGGAACCCACTGTACCACTACCCTTTTTGGTGCGGACAGCTGGCACAGTTTGCAGAGTGCTGCTCTTAAGTCATTAAGCTCAGTGTTTTTCTGGCTTTTTAGCGCTGTGACTACGGCGAGAGCATCTGTCAACAAGACTATGTGGCTCTCATTTTCACTGTGTGTTGCCATTTCTTCCACTGCCGCCCTCAGTGCCTCTGCCTCCGCTCTGAAATTGCTTGTGTACTTACCAGTAGCGAATGACAGTGTTATTTTTCTGCCATTTGGTAGGTTCAGGAATGCTCCTGCCCCTCCGTTCTGTGTAGTGTTTGTTACAGAACCGTCGGTGTATGCATGGGTCCAGTCCATGCTTGGGTAGCTTTTCGTTATGAAGCTTAGGGTAGTGTCTCTCCTTTCTTTTTCGGTCTGGCAGTTTTTGTTTGCAATACCTGGTATATTTTCTACCACCTCTGGAAATATGTCCTGCCTCCAAGTAGGTTTTCGTACAGTAGTGATGGGTTTTGGTGTTGTTAGTGCGTTTATGGGGTCTTCGTGCATCTTTGCTTTGGCTATTTCTGCAAAGTTTCTCCGCTTTAGTTTCCCAGTTCCCAAATTGTTTAGCCTCTGGTACATTGGATGGTCCGTCAGTCTTCGGAGTTTCTCTGACTGCAGCTGGGCTCTGCAGTCTCTTCTGTCGGTCATGGATTGCAGTTTTGTAATCTTTTCAAGTTCTACAATTGGCGTTGACTTCATGCCACCTGTTATGATTCTCATAGCTTGGTTTTGAAGTTTGTTAACTTTATCGAAGTTCGCCTTCGCTGCTGTTGTCCATGCCGCGATGCCATACTCGAGAACTGGTCTCACTCTTCCAGTGTACAGTTTCTTTAGTATGCCTTCGTCTGCTCCCCAGCTTGTGCCAGCAAGTTTCCTCATGATCGCCATTCTTTCTCTGGCTTTCATTCGGTTTCTCTCAATCTGACTTTTCCATGTCATGCGCCGATCAAATGTGACTCCCAGATAGGTTGGGTTGTCGTTTGGCTGCAGGATTTTGCCATTTAGGCTTAATTTGGTACTTTGGGGTTTTAATGAGAGCGAGAATATTGTGCACGTGGTTTTCTCCTCGTTTATTTTGACCAGCCATGAGTTCGCCCACTCTTCCAGCGATGTTAGGGCCGTTTGCATCCGATTTCTTGCTATGGTGAGATTCTTTTCAGAAGTCCACATAGCCAGATCGTCTGCAAACATTGAGCTATGGACTCTTCTTGGTATATTCTCTGTAATATCGTTTATATATACCAGGAAGAGTGTGGGGGACAGTACTCCCCCTTGGGGTACTCCCTGCTCGAGTGTCACCTTTTTGCTCATCTGCCCTTGTACTTGGACTCTGGCCGTTCTTTGTTTGAGGTAGTGGTTGATCCACTTGTACATCTTCCCACAAACATCACTTCTTCTTAGCTTGACTCTAAGTCCGTCCTTCCAGACTTTGTCAAATGCCTTTTCCAGATCCACCCAAACAGCTACTGTGTGTTTCTGTGCCTGGTAGGCATCTTCTATCTCCTGGGCTATGAGGATGACCTGGTCCTCAGTGGATCTGTGCTGTCTAAAGCCGGCTTGCTGTGGAATTAGTATTCGTTTTTCTTCCAGATGCCACATCAGTCTGGTGTTTATCATCCGTTCCATCAGCTTGCCGACACAGCTCAGTAGGCTTATGGGCCTGTATCCATTCGGATCTGTTTTGTCCTTTCCTGTTTTTGGTACTGGTACCAGTATTGCATCCTTCCATGCCTGGGGTACAATACCCCTTTTCCAGCTTTGGTTCAGGACTGATAGTAGTTTTTTCTTCGCTGTTTGGCCCAGCCCCATCAGCATTTCGTTTGTTATCCCGTCTTTTCCGGGAGATTTCCTTTTCTTTAGTGTTCTCATAGCCTCTTCCATTTCGCGCATGGTTAGTTTGGCCATCATGTGCTCTTCAGGAGCCGTATTTATGTTTTCGTGTCCTTTTAGCTCTTCGCTAATATCTGTATGCTTATCTGCAGGGACCTCGATGTGGTTTGCTCTGGCATAGTGATCGACAAAGGCGTTTGCGGCTTTCTTACCTGTGATCAAGTTCTCGCCCTGCTTGATAGTAATTTGTTTATTTGACGGGGTTTCGTCGTTCATGGCTCTGACTAGCTTCCATAGCTTGTTCCCTTCTTTGTCCAGGTTTAAACTTTCTGTTCTATTTTTCCAACTTTCTCTTGCTGTTTGCTTGAGAGTGTGTTTGTACTTCGCCGTGGCGGCTTTGAGGGCGATGTTTGCCTCCATGGATTTTTCACGTTCTGCCACGTTCCTAGCATTTGTTACTGTATCTTCCACTTTCTGCAACTCATCATTCCAGTAGGGCTTATAGTTTTTCCTAGCTCCTCTTGGGATGGTTTCAGTGGCGGCTTGCATTATTGCCTTGCTTAGGCTCTCTACCATGGGCTTCATTTTGGTGTTTCGTGTGTTGATGGTTTCACACAGCCCATCTGTCAGGATTGCAAATCTGTCCCAGTCGGCTCGTTTGTAATTCCAACGTGGGAGCGGTTTTGTTTCCTGTGGGCCTACTTCCATGTCAATGGTTAGCCTGATCGGCCTGTGGTCGCTACCTGCCAGTTGGTTTAGCACCTGGCGGCCTATTTTATAGTGTATGTCCTGTGTGGAGAAGGCCAAATCTGGAGTCGAGGTGGTATGCCATGTTCTTGAATAGAAGCTAGGGCTATCCTCCGGCCTATTGATTAGGGAGAGATTTGCATCTATCTCCCAATCTTCCACTTCGTCACCTCTGCTGTCTGTGTCAGAGTATCCCCATCTCTCCGAGTGGCTGTTGAAATCTCCAACTACTATGCAGTTGGAGTCTCTGACCTCCATGCTCGAGAGCGATAGGTCTCTGTTTGGTGGTCCGTACAGATTGAAAATGCGGAGCTTCGTCTCTTGAGCCATTATGTCAACTCCTACAATTTCTGCTTGTCCGGTGTGATTGACAGGTACCGCGCTACTCGGTATGCTGTTTCTGGTCAGTATCAGGACCCCTCCTTTGTGGCCTTCTCTATCTAGACGGAAAGTCTGGTATCCACTGATTGAGAATTTATGGTTATTGTTGAGGTGCGTTTCCTGGATACATGCCACGTCAATCTTACCTTCATGCAGGTGATGTGTTAGGGAAAGTTTTTTGTTAATGACTCCCTCCGCATTCCACTGTAATATTTTGAGGGTCTTGATGTTTTGGCCAATAGTCGTTTCCCCATAGCCATGTGCCTTGACTCCACGACACATGGGTGGGTGACCACCAGTAGTCAAGGGTGGGCCCCTTCGAGGCGTGGGGCCCGGCGCTATCGCTGCCTGGCGGGTCTCCTCAGGATGAGCGCCATACGTTTTTCGAATAGGTTGTGCCATCATACTGTGATTTACGTTGCACTGTTTTGTTAGGCTTGCGGCCCCGTGCATCCGATTTCAACAGGCGTTTCTGTAGGGATGCCCTCCTTAGCCTTTGGCTGTCCCCAGCCTATCTGCAAGGCAGCAGTTGTTTACGATCAGAGTTTTCTCTCCTATGGAAGTTGTCTTACCAGACTGTCGAGTCTTCACTACTCGTGTCTATAGGGTGCAATGATGATGATATATGAGATGGACTGGTTTACCCGGAAGAGAGGCAGTCCAGTGTGTCTGTATCCCAGGATCGTCACGTCCTGCCAGAAACGTAGCATTTGCATGTGAGTGGGGTATCTCTTTTTCCCTTTGTTTTCTTGGCTTCTATGCAGAGATGGTACGCCTAGCATTCCCCGCCACCTGGGGTGTTGACACAGTGGGGCAGGTGTGCAATGTCCGCTGGTCTGCATCTCTTCTGCGTCCAGCATGATAGTTATGGCTGATAACGTACAGAGGTAGATATCGTAGCCGGAGTGTATTTAGCCAGAGGACAAGCCTGGTAATGTCACAGAGATGTTGATCGCCTGGTGTGCGGACAACTCTCATGGTCAGTGGTTGAGTCTTGACAGTTCACAGTGTGGTGGCTGCTCTACTGTTTTCGACACCCCGACCAGGTTCTAAGTCTTTGGTTGGTGTTTTTCGCACCCCATCGCCGTATAGGGTGAGTATCAAGCAGTTTGTCCGCCCGCTTTGATTTGCGGGCGGCAAGGACCTCTTACTGTGGCTCTACCTGATAGGGCTGGGGCGCAAGCCCCAGGTCCCGAGCATGTAGGAGCCTCCCATTGCAGTGGTGCTGAGATTTTGGGCGGGATTGCGGCTTACAAGGGTTCGGCCGTAATCCCCCACATGGTAGCCTCGCGCCCTTGGCTTATCAGCCTGGTACGTGAACCAAAGTGTCTGCGGCTCCTCTCGATTTGAGCTGGTTTTCCGTAGCAACGCCCTGTCATTTGTAGGGTAAAACTGACCTGTCTTCAGATGATCTATTTCCAGCACCCGTTCACTATTTGGTCAGACGAATTTATTGAGGGCTTTTGTTTGTCAATGACCAGGTATTTGAAATCTGCGGTTTCTGCAGAGTTAAGACACGATTTCCGTAGCGTTCTTTCATTTGAGTGTTTGAGAGCTGACTTGTCATCCGTGAGTCTAATACCAGCGTACGTTCATTATTAGACCCAAACGGCAGTGCTCTCGATTTGTCAGTTGTTCTACAGTATTGGCGTGTTCAGTCAAATTAAGCCGCAGATTCCACACCTGGTGGTGCCCTTCCGTCAATTCCCTTAGCGAGACAATCAAGTTTCTTAGAGGGTAGCCCCAAAATTTTCGAGGGTCTAATTCCAGCACATGTTCTCTATTAGACCCCGCGAAGGTGTACTTTTTGATAGTCATTCTGCAGTATTGGCGTGGTAAGTTAACTTAGGTCTCAGGCTCCACTCCTGATAGTGCTCTTCCATCAATTCCTTTATCACACACTGGATGCAGACAGAACCGAGCCACAGGGGCATAACCCCAGAGTTCTGGGGGTCTAAGTCCAGCACCAGTTCCATATTAGACCCCAGAAGAATGGTCTCGGCATGTCACTCATTTCAGTGTTGGCCGTGTTGAGTCAAATTAAGCCGCAGGCTCCACTCCTGGTGGTGCCCTTCCGTCAATTCCTTTAAGTTTCAGCTTTGCAACCATACTTCCCCCGGAACCCAAACACTTTGGTTTCCCGGAAGCTGCCCGCAGAGTCATCGAAGCAACTCCTGCGGATCGCTAGTCGGCATCGTTTATGGTCAGAACTACGACGGTATCTGATCGTCTTCGCGCCTCTGACTTTCGTTCTTGATTAATGAAAACATTCTTGACAAATGCTTTCGCAGTAGCTCGTCTTGCGGCGATCCAAGAATTTCACCTCTAACGCCGCAATACGAATGCCCCCGTTTGTCCCTGTTAATCATTACCTCCAGTTCCGAAAACCAACAAAATAGAACCGAGGTCCTATTCCATTATTCCATGCACCATTATTCAGGCAGCCGAGGCCTGCTTTGAACACTCTAATTTTTTCAAAGTAAACGCGCCGGCCACCCAGGACGCTCAGCGAAGAGCACCCGTGTGAGAGAGCCGGCAGACGGTAGGGCAGGAGACAACGGGCAGTGAACCGGCGCGAGCCGGACCGCCCGCCTGCGCCTGAGATCCAACTACGAGCTTTTTAACTGCAACAACTTTAATATACGCTATTGGAGCTGGAATTACCGCGGCTGCTGGCACCAGACTTGCCCTCCAATAGATCCTCGTTAAAGGGTTTAAAGTGTACTCATTCCAATTACGGGGCCTCGAAAGAGTCCCGTATTGTTATTTTTCGTCACTACCTCCCCGTGCCGGGAGTGGGTAAGTTGCGCGCCTGCTGCCTTCCTTGGATGTGGTAGCCGTTTCTCATGCTCCCTCTCCGGAATCGAACCCTGATTCCCC
Source organism: Ariolimax columbianus (assembly GCA_036924085.1). Taxonomy (NCBI): domain Eukaryota; kingdom Metazoa; phylum Mollusca; class Gastropoda; order Stylommatophora; family Arionidae; genus Ariolimax; species Ariolimax columbianus. Next base: position 24,352,603 of record JAVGWX010000003.1, read on the forward strand.
GTTACCCGTTACAAACATGGTAGGCATGTCACGTACCATCGACATTTGATAGGGCAGACATTTGAAAGATGCGTCGCCGGCACATGAGGCCATGCGATCAGCACAAAGTTATCCAGAGTCACCAGTGGGGACGCCGCAACCCCGCGAGGGGAAACGACGATTGGTTTTGAACTAATAAAAGCGCTCTTTCCGCGAGGGTCGGAGCTTGGTAAGCATGTATTAGCTCTAGAATTGCCACAGTTATCCAAGTAGGATCGTGTCATCTAAGGAACCTCGACTGATTTAATGAGCCATTCGCGGTTTCACCGTGAGACAGTGTGAACTTAGACATGCATGGCTTAATCTTTGAGACAAGCATATGACTACTGGCAGGATCAACCAGATATCTGTCGGAGACGTACGTACAGCACACACCGGTCGGCGGAGGAAGGGTGTGTAAAAAGCCTCGCTGGGACGACGGCCGCAGGGACCGACTGACGGGACGGACGGTTTGTTCCACCCGTCCCTCACTCCGTCGACCTAGGACCGCCTGACAGGGGCCTCCCACACGCACCAGACGACCGACCGACCGGGCTCGCTCGAGGAGGGATGGCAGCGCTCTGTGCAGAACGGATCCCAACGACCTCGGCGACGAATTTCACTGGGACTAGAGACACAATTTGGCCTGCCGGCCCTTCTTCTCCGTAGGGAGAACGCAGGGCCTCGAGGCAACGATTCCTGCTTTCCATTTGCCGGTCACAAGCTCTTTGCGAGAGTCGGACCACCAGCGAGACGTACTGTCGAGCTCTGCTATAAGCCTTAGATAAATCACCACGGACGGACCACGTTTCCTGATACGGACCAGACTAGCGCACCTCGGTGGAGGAGCCACTACCACAAACCGCACCCAATTCGCACTACGGGGAAAGGCAGGCGAGCGTTTTCCGCAAGCCCGCGCTATCGCTCCGCCTGGCGGGACTGAGATCGCTTTACGAACACTGGTTGAAATTGAGTCGCCGCAGCGAGACAACTACCCCAGATGGCATGGAAGCAATACCTAGGGGCTAGGAATACAGAAGAACGAACAAAGAAATATAAAGAATATGTACATTTTAGAACAATAAGCAATAATGATACCAATATTTTAAAAGGGCGACAATCGACAATGTGAAAACCACAGAGGTATTTCCCTTCTCAGTGTCCCCGGGAAAGTCTACTCTAGGATTCTAGAACGGCGATTAAGAGGTCTAGCAGGGCCAAATATGGATGAAACTCAATGTGGGTTTAGGGCAAACAGAAGTACTCAAGACCTTATCTTTACACTCAGACAGCTAAGTGAAAAGGCCCTTGAATATGATAAAGAGATGCATCTCTGCTTTTTGGATTTGGAGAAAGCATTTGATAAAGTTCCTTGGGACAAACTCTGGGAGTGCCTGACACGGAAGAACATACCAGGACCCCCGATCTCTGCCATACAGAGTTTCTATAAAACATGCAGAAATTATGTGCGGACATCAAATCAAAAGTCAGGAGAGTTCAAGGCCACTAGCGGAGTAAGACAGGGGACATTCTATCACCGTACCTTTTTATACTCCTCATGGATGAAGTCATCAAAGCCTGCGAGGAACGGACAAAAAAGTATGAAGTAGGGTACTGGAAGATGAGACCAAGTTACATATCGGAACTAGCATTTGCAGATGATGTGGCCCTGATCACGAAATCCGAAGCACATCTCCAGATCAACTTGCAGGTTTGGGAAGAAGAGTTGAAGAAGAGAGGAATGCACATCAGCAACTCCAAAACAAAAACCATGGTGATCGCCAGAGATGAAAAGAGACATCAGATAACCATTGAAACACGAAAACTGGAGCAGGTCAGCAACTTTAAATATCTAGGAGTGGTAATAGACAGCAGGGGATGAATCAAAGAGGAGTTAACTGCACGAAGGGTAGCAGCAGGTAGACTTTTCCATGCAAAAACAGAGGTTTCCTCAGTAGAAGAGAAATAAGCAGGAAAACAAAGATGGATGTATACCGCTCGACCTATGTGCCTGTCCTGACATTTGGATGGGAGTCATGGGCAATGACTACAGCCCAAGAAAGGTAATTACAAACTTTAGAAATGAGGTACCTAAGAAAGGCGGTTCAGGTGACGAAAAGGGACAAGATCCGTAACCAGACAGTACGTAGCAATCTTGAAGTTCAGCCCCTGCAGACACGAGGGGAACAGTCCCAACTACAGTGGTTTGGCCATGTCTGTAGAATGGAAGAAGATCGGATACCAAAGCGGTCATGGGAGATAAAAAGTCAAGGACGCAGACCCCGAGGACGTCCCAAAGTACGTTGGGAAGACAACATACGACAGTCCCTAAGTGATAGAGGGCTGGATTGGAAAGAGGCCAGGAAAAAGAAGGCGGATAGAGCAGTGAGGCGTTCTCTTTGGCAAACCTTTACACCTCACGGTAGAAGAGGAGCGACTAAGTAAGTAAGTAATTCCAATGTTCTTAATCCATTACACCAGCTTGATATGAAGATGAAACTATATATACGTCACAAGTTTTGAATATCTAGGTTCGATTATAAGCAACAATTTAGATTATCAAAAAGAAGTAAGCAGAAGAATAACCATAGCTTTGCAGAGGTTAACTAAAACTAAAAAAGGAAGAGCCAAACAATGAGAAAATGATCACAGAAAAAAAAAGAAAAAGATTTTCAGGACTTGCATCTTCCGAATGGCAACGTACGGATGTAAAACATGGAAATCACACACACACTAGGGAAGAAGATTAAATTCTTCTAGCAAAAATTCTACAGAAAATTGCCCAAAATACCCTAGATAGCAAGACAGAAAACGGAAATTCTAAAGGAACTGGGGATAGAACAGAGTTGAATAGTAAACAATATTACGTCTAGGAAACTAAAATACATTGGCCATATCAAACATTAGAATAGTCTAGAAAAAAACCCATACTGGAGAGTGTTGTATCTGTCAAGCAAAGAAAAGGCAAACGGAGAAGAAGTGGACACAGGACACTAAAGAGGTCCCGAGGATGATGGTGACAGAGGCTGGAGACCTGACCGAAAATCGAGAGTCTTACAGATCTACTGTTATGAGAGCATCGTTCTGTCAAATGATGATCTAGTACGTGCTACTTGATGATAGTGACACATATGTATAAATAAGGCAATGTGTATTTTTTTTGTTTTGTTTTTTTGTTTTTGTTTTTTTTGCGTTCGCCTTATTTCTCTAATCCCCAAGGCGGTGTGCGTTGCACTGTGGTTTTTATTTTGCGCCTGTCGGCCCAATGCATCCGACTTCAGCATGCATTTTATGAGAGGATCTGCTTCCTCCTGCATTTTCTAAGGGTTTGCTTCCCCTAACGGCCGGTGCTGTGATGGGGATCGAAGCCAGCACCTTCGGATTGTGAGCCGTGCCACTTATCCACTAGGCCACGCCGTCCCCTAGGCAATGTGTATGAAGTATTATATCCTATCAGGATATGTCTGCAATCTGCCTTACTGCAACTATCATGAATATAATTCATCAGACTACATTGCCTGATTACTACATCATCCGCACAAACAACATCAGTTATCCATCTTCGCCTACCAATCTAAACTTTTTGAAGTAACGGTACTGTTTAGACAACCAGTTCAGGACGTAATAAGTAGCCCCGGCTGCAACAATGATCGATGTTATTCCTGTTAAACACACAAGAGTGGACTTCATTCTTATCAGCCAACAGTATCAATGTTCTTGAAGATCAAACGCCAGATTAATCTGGACGGTATGTGAAGCAGGAAACAATTGCTGGTAACACTTTATCGGGCCTTGGAAATTACCATGACTCTGAAAAGACGAGGAAACAAATACAGTTGTTGGAAGGTTTTCACCAAGCGCAAAGTTATGTAATTAATTAATTTGTTTTACAAAATATGTCGTACGAATTTATACTCATTGCTGGGGTAGTCGAAGGGTTTTTAGACTCAAGACTACAGGCCGCTTATTCGCTGCTGTTGCTACGTCGTGTGATGGCTATATTTGTTTATTTCGCCTTTCCCCACTTCCCCCCACAGAAGAACAACACATGCCATTCCGGGGATTCGATCCGCTGCCATCCTTGTCTGCAGGCACGCATCGAAACTATAAGGTCACGCGCTGCCTAGTAATAAAGACATGACATATTTCCTTGCTCAGACTAGATCATCTCTATTGTTGACTCAAATTGCAAAATGAAGCGGAATTTAGCATTTGCCAAAAATAACGTAAAGACAAACATTATCCACTGCTATGCACAAACCAATGACAAAGAATGCAAAATAATGTCGTGGATACATAACGCGTGAAGGACTTTGCAAGACATTTTATACGAATATTGGAAACGATAACATCTGTTCAGTAGAGATTACGGCCAAACATGGAATCTGGACTAACAATGACAACAGCGGATTACTTACGTACTTACGTGGTTTCAATTGACTGGTAATTGGTTGTAACTTGTTCCCACACACACGAATCAGCAAAGCAGCGTGGGTGACGTCAGATAACAGGAAATAACATACAATTTAAATACTTACTTAGTCACTCCTCTGCTAACCTGGGATGTAGAGGTTATGTATAAATACAATTCTGAAATCATCGTTACATGATGTAAGAGTGCATCGATGAGTGGAAGTAACATTAGGCTATCAATGGATCATGTGTATATCACATAGCTGCACTATAAATTATAGTTAAGCAAGCTGTTGAATCAAGTTATAAGATTTGTCGATAATGAAAGACATTTGACAGTTCAGAAGGGGAATCATTGAGAAAGTTGCCTAGGCACTACGGAGTGCTCGGAAGTTCACTAACATAATTAAGAAGCAACAGAAGAACCATTAGGAATATGGAGATGGGCCGGTGATGTAGTGCGATATTTGACGTACTAGTACTCCTACAACCAAGGACGTCCACCCGCAAGGACATCCACCCGCAAGGACGTCCACGAATGAGATGGCCTGACTAGAGCACTGGGTCAAATATGGCGCTATATAACAAAAGACCGACATGAGTTTACAGAAATGGCATCATGAAGACAGGCAGACATACTAGATAGGCCAGACAGACAGATAGACAGATAGACAGATAGGTAGATAAACAGACAGGCAGATAGATAGACAGACACGCACACTGATAGATAGTGTGTGACAGACAATGAAGACTGCTTTATAAATTTGAACACATTAAAAATTAATAAAATCATAAATCAGCTATCACATTACATGTCCTGATTTAATGTGGTAGAAAAGGAAGTATCGTCAGAAAACAAGTGTGTAAAATATAAACAACCTAGCTTGACATGACAATTATAGCTAGAATAAACGTAACAAACGTTTAATTTAACTTAACTTAACATCTTTATACTGGTTTAGAAGACTCTGCAGAGTCTGTATACAACCAGTTCCATTTACATCACCTTGCTCTAGAAGCTGTGCGCATCCAATCTATTCGTAAATGCATTAACCGTTCCAGCCTCCACCACCTCCCTTGGCGATGCATTCCAAGCATTCACAACTCTATGGATATAAAAACACTTCCTAATATATAATCTGGACCTCTCTTTAGTCAACGTGTAGCTATGCCCTCTTGTTCTTGTGGGTGGCTGTATTTAAAAAAACAACATGTAATAGTCTAATTTATCCAATCCTCTGATCATCTTATAAGCCTGTATCTAGTCACCTCGAATTCTTCTCTCTTCTAGACACGGTAGGCCGGCTTTTCTGAGTCTTTCCTCATAACTGTAATTCTGGAATCCCACTATCAGCCTCGTCGTTCTTGTTTTGTATTCCTTCCAGCACGTTTATGTCCCCTCTACGATAAGGACTCCACACCTGTACACAGTACTTCAATATAGGTCTAAATAATGCTTTATACAGTTTTACGATCACTTCCTTGCTCCATTGTTTAATATTTCTTTCTATCATAACTAACATTGCATTTGCCTTTTTCACTGCTCCCTGAACTTGTTCACTCACCTTTCCTGTATGATCTATTATAACCCCTAGGTCCCTTTCCTAATTTATCTTTCTAATCTTGTTCTCTGCCATTCTGTAATTATGTTCCATATTGGATCAACCCATCTGAAAGACTGTACATTTATCTATATTAAACTGAATTTGCCAGCTTACAGACCATTTTCGAAATTTATGTAAATCCGACCTCAATATATCCACTTCTGCTTTAGATGAGACACTACTGCATAGTTTTGTGTCATCAGCAAATTTTGCAATCATGGATCCCATATCAATGTCCAAATCATTTATATATGTCAAGAACAAAATTGTTCCTAAAACTAAGCCCTGTGGCACTCCACTTTTCCCTTCACACTACCATTGGGACTATCGTGTGGCTTTAGATGAAATTTGGTTTGGTTTGTGGTTTATAGATTAGGGTAAACTGTGTGGTTTATATATTGTGGTAAACTGTGTGGTTTATAGACTGGAGTAAACTGTGTGGTTTATAGATTTAGGTAAACTGTGTGGTTCATAGATTGGGGTAAACGTTGTGGTTTATAGATTGGGGGTAAACTGTAAGGTTTATAGATTAGGGTAGACGTTGTGGTTTATACATTGATGTAAACTGTGTGGTTTATAGATTGGGGTAAACTGTGTGGTTTATAGATTTGGGGTAAACTGTGTAGGAGAATAGATTGGAGTAAACTTTGTGGTTTATAGATTGTGTCAAACGTTATGGTTTATAGATTGGGATACACTGTGTGGAGGAATAGATTATGTACCTGACGCGAGAAGTTACCTGTGACAATCATCTACATCAAGAAGTACTTGTTTAGTGAAGCGTCGGGAGTTTACCAACATGTCTTCCAGGTGAGACATTTCGGACTGGTACACAACTGGAGTATCAGTTTTTCACTGTTCTTGACAACATTACACTGTAGATGTACTTTCAGTTTTCGCGTTCAGCACAGATTCTCGTAGGTGCTATTATTATTTGTTTATCATATACACAAACTAATCGGTGCTGCGCAGCGGGACATCAGACTGGTCCTTCTCAGCTAGAGGGAGAGGACATGTTGTTGATGAGCGGAGAAGGACAGACGCGTGATTAACCTCCAGTTTACGAATGGAGATGGAAGCAGTGACAGCATTATAATGGCATTTGAGACCAATTTAACAAGGGAAATCATCGTGGTAGACGCGCAAGCCGTACTTCAGAAGGTACAGAAGGGATGGCTGAGGTACGAGGGAATAGCAACTGTTGAGACCTCAAACCTTCAGGGGTTGGTATGGATCTAGTGTTCTGGTCATGCTGGGGTTCTGGGCAACGAAAGAGCTGACAATTTGGCTTCACAAGCTCCCATCATGGCCACGTTAATGATGGGTAGGAGTGACATGTTGAAATCAATCAGCGACCGTCTGTGTGACGAGGACACCGAAATAGATGAATCAACAATCCAGAGACTGTAAAGTTTCGACATCAAACAATGTAATGACCCAACTATCCACAGACTGTAAAGTTTCGACATCTAGCAATGGGATGAATCAAAAATCCACAGACTGTAAAGTTTCGACATCAAACAATGGGATGAACCAAGAATGCACAGACTGTAAAGTTTCGACATCAAACAATGGGATGAACCAAGAATGCACAGACTGTAAAGTTTCGACACCAAACAATGGAATGAACCAAGAATGCACAGAATGTAAAGTTTCGTCATCAAACAATGGGATGAATCAACAATCAACAGACTGTAAAGTTTCGACATCAAACGATGTAATGACCCAACTATCCACAGACTGTAAAGTTTCGACATCTAGCAATGGGATGAATCAAAAATCCACAGACTGTAAAGTTTCGACATCAAACAATGGGATGAACCAAGAATGCACAGACTGTAAAGTTTCGACATCAAACAATGGAATGAACCAAGAATGCACAGACTGTAAAGTTTCGACATCAAACAATTTGATGAATCAAGAATCCACAGACTGTAAAGCGTATACATCAAACAATGTGATGAAACAACAATCCACAGACTGTAAAGTTTCGACATCAAGCAACGTTCGAGCGGACTGGAGCGCATGAGAGGACGGTGCAGAAAAGTGTACAAACAGCGAGCTACAGGGACTATCAGCACCCAAACCCTGCAACGTTTGCTGGGTGATATTGATCACCTGTGGGTATGCTCGGAGTGCAGTGACGTCCATTCTTAGAGACAGAAACAGAATCATATGTTTAGGAGTTGCAGTAGGTGGTGCGTATCATTTTTGGGTGTTGGAAAATTTGAAAATAAGGCGAGGCAGTACTGAGTAGAATAAAATAACGTGAATAAAATCATAGATAGGTATGGTTCAAGCACTCCGCTGGAACAGATATAAAAACGAAACCTACATTACGCTAAAAATTATAGCGTTCGAAAAATATTTTATGTTATAACGTCAATGAATATCAATTTTGGAAATGTATTTGATGATTTGAATCCTCAACTGTCTTCATTTTTCAGTGTGATATTTATTTCGTACGTTACTTTTCTTACTGCTCAACGCTCTACGTCCTCCATTCAAGCCTGTATTTGTGGTCTTCGTCATTTATTGCTGTAGGCGATTGAGGCCTAGTCAATTATCGTCTTGTCGTCAACATTACACGCATTTTCTCTACACAACCCATTCTCTTGCAGATATCATAAAGGCAATTTTTTCAATCTATGAAAATCATCCAGCAAATCAACAATACACATCTGAAGGGGCAGCGAATTTCCAAGTAAACAACACAGAATGGAGGCGGACGTGGTGGTATGCAGCAAGGTAGAACTAGCGAAACCATCATCCCTGACCAGAACTCGCCTTCTGATAGGAAAGATCTGGCCAATGACAACCCTCGATTCATCAGCCTAGATCCCTTCAGCGCCAGCATGACTACGCGGGGGTGACTTCGGGGGACATGCACATCCCAATCGTCCACTGGTCCCCAAAAAACACGACTGGAATGTACCACTGGTTGTCTACAGACTCTGCAGAGTCTTCTGTGGTCGCTGTGGTATAGAAGTCCGGCACTTACCTCCCAAAGCGATTAACAGAAACGGTGGACTTTCGAATTCCACAAGTTTTATAGTGACCCTAGTCTCACGGGAGGTGGGACCAGAGTGCCTGCATCCTGAGTTGCCTCCCGTCGTCTTGACTCGTATCTTGCCACTGGTCCAAGGTAGCTCTGGACCAGAGAGTGAAGTCGATGACCAGCGCAGTTTCTTGCTCACTATAATCCAAATACAGCGCAAGTTACATCATCAACACAAGACTGTCTGTTGATGTGGCCATCATGGCTTAGGATGGACAACTAATATAACCTTATGTAAACAAACAACAGCAACAACCCTTCCATTATAATAAATCACTACAAATGCTCTTTTTCAGACTTCAAATAAGGAACCTGCAGCAATTAAAAAACATGCATTACATTGGAAAAAAGTGACGAATGTTTGCAAACTCTTGGAATCATCTTCTTCTTTTTCTTGTTATCCCCTTGTTGTTGTTGTTGTTGTTATTGTTGTTGTTGTTGTTGTTGTTGTTGTTGTTCTTCTTCTTCTTCTTCTTCTTCTTCTTCTTCTTCTTCTTCTTCTTCTACTTCTCTTCTTCAATCAACTGATGCTATGCTTCAACCTCGGTGAGGTTCTCAGAGACTGTGCGTTTCAGGACTTCTCCGGCCGCCCCCCCCCCCTCCCCCACAACTTTTCGAGCATGGTCGCTCCCCGGGGTCAGATGGCCTCTCCTTGGTATGCATAAGTGGGTCAGTCCTGCAGGATATGGATATATGGATATATGGATAATTTGCAATCGCATGCGACTCTTGGAAACAAGGCTTCCTTTAAAAGAGGTAAGTTTCAGTTCTGGTCTATATTTCACATTGGATTGAATAAAATTTCTTTATTAGGAGCACGTGGTCGTGCGGTACGATCTTCTGCCTCCTAGACTGAAAGCAAGAGTTGGAACACTAGATCTGGAAATCTTCTATCTGAGCGAAATGAAAGTTCAATCCTTCACACTTCGCAGGGAACACCGGAGCAAGCGACTTCCATTCTTCAGCACAACGATTTCCTAATGTGCCATATTAACAATATATTGATAGTTTTGTTCAACCTTTCTGTGAGCCATCAGCTTGTTATTTGCGTATATGCCTAATGTAGAGTTCTATTATGAAAATATTGTGAATGTAATCCTTATATAAATGGGAATAACAAGCTGTGGTAACCATGGGTAATCACTGCAAACTATGAGAAGCTAGATGTGGGAGTGAAAGCACGTTGCATTGCGTGCATGTTTAAGTATTAGTGTCGTACGTTCATCGCCTACCCCATTGTTGTACTCCTTCTAAGTGTTGAATGTATGTGTTGAGCTCAATAATATAATAAAATGGTTGTCGGCTACAGACAATGGTGTCGGAGATCAAATGTTAGAGATTTCATTGTTTTAGGTTATGAGGTTATCTCATGTGAGACGACTAGGTCCCTTCCTCCTTGATGTATCTTCCCTAAATCTGCAAGAGTAAACATAAGTACTGAAATACAAAGAAAGTGGAAATGCAGTTTTACCTGAGAAAAATACAGCCTCGTTCTAAATTTCAAGGACTATTAACAAGAAAACAAAAACAGTACTTTGTTGGTGCCTGTGTCCCTTAGTAGGGAGCAATAACAGGGACAATGTAGCTCCATGCATGTTGTAAAAGGCGACTACAGTGGTAATGCATGGGACTAGCATTATTATCATGTAAAACAAACAGGTACACATAAAAGAACCCTCACTGAACAAGAACAAGGGTTGGAGAGTATTAAAACAGTTCTAGAAACGCTAAAAGAGGAATGTTGTCCATGTAGGAAGGTAAATCCCAAGCGTAAAAAGTGGATAACTAGATTTGCAATTAATGTAGAAGAGCTAAATGTAACAGTTCTCGCCGGAGCAAGGGGAGTTTAGGATGCCTGAACATGTTTAAGCTTAAAGCTACCTGAATGCATGTCAAGGTCACTCACCGTCTCAGCAAAGGAGAACAGAGTTGGGTTAAGGAATGTGGACAGATAGAAACTGACCACTGGCCTTCTGATTTTGGTAGGGGGAGATTGATTGATAGACGAAATTGGCAACGGGGCTTGCTGCGAGAGAATGAGTGACAGGTGTGCAAAGTGTTTCGTTCCAATTGGGATTGAAGATGACCATACCTGAGATCGATTGGTCAAGCTCTGGCCTTGCTTGAGGATATATAACTCGAGACAAAGTTTAGCTCGAGAGGCTGGAGAGAGAGAGAGAGTGAGGCTGTATGGAGAGTGAGAGAGAGAGAGAGACTGAATGTAGATAGTGTGTTTAACTCACCGACTTTAGATAGAGGAGCGATTGATAGACTGTTGGACGAATGTTTAGTGATAGAACAGGATCGCTCAAATAGGTGTGTGAGTTTTGCATTAATAGATAATGTGAAAGTGTGTTTGTAAGCAAGGACACATTGTGAACGAGTTATGTCGAGATCGCCCGCCTGAGGGGATTTCAGTGAGGAAGAGTATTTGATAAGGTGTGTTGAAGACGCAGTTAAGGCGATGTGTGTGTGATGTAATTGCAAGGCAATAGAACTGGGTTTTTAGATAGTTGGGAATTCCATCAATAGCTAATGCTTACAATTCCCGTTTTAGTTTAGTTAAGATATGTATTATATTGTGTTTGTAATTTCTCTACTCATTCTATGATATGAGTATGATTTAATAAATATGCCACCTGATGTGTGATATGTCATTTACTGAGTATGGTCATGATGATGTGGATGAGTGTGAGAATGTTCTAAGTTAGATCACGGCCAGGGCAAAGAAATAGAGGATCTGCTACATAAACATAAAGTATAAAAACATATATAGAGGCAAGTAAATCACAAGAAACGTATTGAAAATATACAAGCAGAACATAGCTCAGAAAGTGAATAAAACAGCAAAAATTTACTTCGAAAAAAAACTTGCTCAGAGGATCAAGACTGATAGTAACAGCTTCTTTTCTTATGTTAGAAATAAACTAAAGAACGAAAGACAAAGCTGGCCCTCCCATAGACAGTACAAGGAAAATAATAAGTGAGACTAGGAAGACAGCTAATCTACTCAATCAGTACTTTGACACAGTCTACACAAAAGAGGGCTGCCCCAAGATCCCAGTGTACCAGAGATACATTAGGCATTGTCCTCAAATCTCAAACAATGCAGTTTAAAACTGTCAGCCAAAATGGTTCTCGTTCCCACTATTTTAACTTGGAATCCCATGACCTATAAGTCATCCAGTAGTTTAAAAAAACAAATCAGCCTTTCTGTGGGACAGGCGAGTGCAAATAAAGTTTGAGGGCAATGAACTCAAGAAAGGAGAAATCATTGACCAAAGCAGGGAACTTAGCATATAAGCTGGGGTGAGACAGATTAGAAGGAGTAGAGAATGGTATTCTACCGTGCAGTTTAGTAGGTAGCATATTAGACAAGAACAAGTAGATAGATAAAACTACAGAACTTAGCCAGTGAGAGACCAGAATAAAGAGATCGAATTTGAAGCCACCGAAGCAGACCAACACTAAAATGCAACGAGAGACCACACACGTGTAAGAATATATCTGTGTGACCCGACTTCATTCTCGTCAGAGTGAGACGTGTTACTTCAACACGAAGCTGTTGTCCTGGACGACCCATCGTGACTTTTGTGTTTCCTCGTCCTGACAACCACAGAAACACAGCCACTATCGTCTGTCAAAGACACGAGCACAGCTGCAGTCGGATCACAGCTGCAGCCGGAGCACAGATTCAGTCGCCGGCTTCCTGATGTTGAGACGAGACAAGAGTCCTAGTAGACATCTGCCTTACGTTGAGACGAGACATGTCTCGGTAGACATCCACGTTGCGTAAGCTGAGAGGTGGATCATAAGGCCATCAGATGAGCCATCAGAGATAGATGGTGAATAGAACATTTGCTAGATTCCGACAACGTGATTAGAACCCTGGGTAAAGTTTAGGACAAGAGTAACACATATGCTAATTGCACGAAACTCTATAAGTAATCATAGTCAGAGAAGTGATGATAACAAACTTCTTGAGAGACATTAAAATTAGTTAATAATTTATGAACAATATAGTATGATCTATGAGCCTAGTGTTTTGATATGATGTGTATGATGTTGGTCAAATAAACATTCTTTGTTTTACTTTTGTTAAAAGAATTGTTAGTGGTTAAATTAAAGTGTGAGTTAAGGAGTGAAAGTGATAAGGAAGAAAGATAATAAGATAGAAATAAAAGTGATACAATAAACGTTAACCCTGCTACACCAGAGCCTATTTATATTTTTCAAAGAGACATGGATACAGCGGGATTAAGATCAATCAGATCCAGCAAATTATAGACTGGTGAATTTAACGAGCATAGTCTGTAGATTATTAGAGTCAATAATCAAAGAAAACATTGAAATGCATTTAGACACATTTAATCTAATAAGAAATAGTCAGCATGGGTTTACTAGAGGGAGATCATGCTTAACAAATCTATTAGAATTCATGGAGGAGGTTACTAAAATCATAGATAAAGGGGAGCCAGTTGATGTTATTTATCTAGTTTTTGCAAATGCCTTTGATAGAGTACCTAATGAAAGATTATTTCGAAAGTTAAAATAACATGGAATAGGTGGGGAAGTTGCCAAATGGATTGAAAATTGGTTAACGGGAAGAAGGCAGAGAGTCGGCATAAATAAGGAGTTCTCTGAGTGGTGTGAATTGAAAAGTAGAGTGCCACGGAGCTCGGTTTTGGAACCAATTTTGTTCTTGATATATATAAATGATTTGGACATTGATATGGGATCCATTATTGCAAAATTTCTAATGACACAAAACTATGCTGTAGTGTCTCATCTAAAGCAGAAGTAGATATATTGAGGTCGGATTAAGATAAATTTCGAGAATGGTCTGTAATCTGGCATATTGAGTTTAATGTAGATAAATGAACAGACATCCACATGGGTAGATCCAATATGTAACATAATTACAAAATGGGAGAGAATAATATTAGAAAGATAGATGATGAAAGGGACCTATGTGTTATAATTGAGCATAAATGTAAGGTGAATGAGCAAGTTAAGGTAGCAGTGAAAACGGCAAATGCAATGTTAGGTTTGATAAAAATAACTATTAAACACAGGAGCAAAGAAGTGATAGTAAAACTGTATAAAGCATTAGTTAGACCTAAATTGGAGTACTGTGTACAGGTGTGGAGTCCTTATCATAGAGGGGATATAAACATGCTGGAAAAAATAAAAAAAGATCGACAAAGCTAATCGTGGGATTCCAGAATTACAGTTTTAAGGAAAGACTCAGAGAAAAAACCAGCCTACATTGTCTAAAAGAGAGAAGAATTTGAGGTGACTTAATATAGGTTTATAAGATGATCAGAAGAATGGATAAATTAAACTATAACAAGTTTTTAAAAATACAGCCACCCACAAGAACAATAGGGCATAGCTACAAATGAACCTTTTGAGAGGTCCAGTCTAAATATTAGGTAATATTTTATTAGTCAGAGAGTGGTGAATGCTTGGAATGCATTGCCACGGGAGGTAATGGATGCACGAACATTTAATGCATTTAAGAATAAATTGGATGCACATAGCTTTTAGAGCAAGGTAATGTAAATGAAACTGGTTGTATACAGACTCCGCAGTCTTCTAAATCAGTATAAAGACGTTAATTTAAGTTAAGTTTAACCAACACATAACATGCTTTTATGTTAGCTTTCTGTAAACAACCATTTACCGTGGGTGATCTAGACTTTTGGAAACAGACTATATATCTAGGCTCAAGTCTGAGTCAACGATTGGACCATTATGTAGGTCATTTGAACAAGGCAGTAACTGCGATACATGTCAGACAGACCTTACTCACTAGAAATCTGAGCAACATCGTAACTGGGAGAGGGTGGCAGCTACTCAGGTAGACATACCTCACTAAGCTGTGTACAACATAACAGGGAGATGGTAGCGATTGGTCATACATACTTGACTCATCAACCTGTGTGGAATATAAGAGCGAGGGGGTAGTGGCTTACGTCTGTGCGTGACTGACTTAATAGAGACTATCAGTTGGTTTCCAGCAAGTGTGTCAAAATGTGTGTGTCAAAAGTGTTCTCATTCTGTTGTGGACAGACATTCACAATGTAGAAAACAAATAAAAGCTAAGATGGAACAAGGTTGTGTATAGAATTTCAAACAGTTAACGGTAGTTCCATAACAAACACTGCTATGAGGGAGGAAGTTTTAGACGTTTTATTGTATGCAATCTTAGCTTTCTATGAAATGTGTTATCCAGCTTATTTACTCGCTGGCTAGTTTTAATAAAGTTTGAGACAGGCACACATTTACAACTGGGTAGACTAGAACTTACGGCTACCTGGTTGCGAACTCGGTACGTTTGTCGTGAAAATATGTAGTCTAACAACTCTACCACCCTAACGTTATTACAGAATGGGAAACATAAGTAAAATACTGGCCTATATTGAACAAGAAATGTCGAATTGCGGAAATTGCGCTAGTGTCGTGTGTAATGTTTTGATTGAGATCATTAACAAAAAGGTAACGCTAGCAAATAACGTGTGTGACAAGTGGCACAGAAAACACACACACGACAAGGGAGTGCTCCTAAAAAAAGACTAGAGAAACGAAGAATTAACAAATCATAATAAATTATTTACATTATTTGTCCAAAAAAATCTTTGAACTTGAACATAAATTTGTTGTGGATCTGAGAAAACTAGGGTTTGAGTCCTATTTGATTGAGATCTTCTACACTCTGTCAAGAAACGTTGGGCCGCTGAACGTATGTTCAGGTTACAGTGAGACCTGGGGTATTTGAGCTTGGATTATTCCATCTAACTTAGTCATAGCCTTGCTCCAGTTGCTAGGGTGTTGTACTACGTGATTATGTGTGTACACTGACATTAACGAAATATTGTTCAATAAAACAAAACATTCAAGTCCCCTATGGAGCTGAGGTCCTCAACAAATAAACGCTAACCCATTCTGCACTACGTGATACTTTTCGACTGTCGCAGTTGCCGTCCTCTTATGTCGGTTTACATTTTTCTGCTCTGTGTGTTTTTTGTTCTTTTTCAATTTCTTCTAGCCTGGGAATTCCAGAACATGGACTGCCTTGTAATACGTTTTGTTGATTTCTTTAACACGTAGCCTATATAACACCAGCGACTTCCCATAATTTCTCGTTACACACAAACGTTCCTAAAGCGACAAAAAATAAATAGTAAGGTCTGCCGTAACGACATCACTAGGGGTCAAAATCGCTCCACAAAAGCGAGAGAGTGAGACTGTTTGGTGAAGCAGCTAGTAGAACGACTCACAACCCCAACGTGCCAGTGTTCAGCTGCATGAAACAGCATGACATGGTCAAGCGGCCATGTGAATTAAACTCATTTTAAAATTCGCGCTAAATTGGATACATTGAGCCGATAGACGCAAAACATAGTGCGACGCTTTCCGTTTTATGGCACACGGTGTACGGGGGCGAGGGAAAGGGTGGGGGTAGGCTAACGAGGAAGCAACTGCAACTTTCTAACGTGTTACCTCCTAAATGTCGGTGAGTTAATACCTCCCAGCTTTAAGAGACAGGTAAAGTCCGCCATCTCTAGCCTGTTACCTCACTCACAAAGGTCGGTTAGTTGGCTCCTCTCAGCTTTAAGAGACAGGTAAAGTCCGCCATCTCTAACCTATTACCTCACTCACAAAGGTCGGATAGTTAGCTCCTCTCAGCTATAAGAGACAGAGAAAGTCCGCCAGTTCTAACCTGTGACCTCACACAATTAATGAGTTAGCTCTTGCCACTGCTGCTATTCACAGGTTCTCCCACTAGCCTCGTCAACAATTATGTCCTCAAGATGGAAGCTGATCAACTCCAAAATAAAATCACTTAACAATAAATTGGCCAACAACAATAAAATATCCAAAGTAATTTATACCTGGACGAAAACCAGCAACCTGTCAGCCGCTGATCCTGATTTTTTTTCTTCGTTTGTTGTAAATATGGCTCTAATTGTAGTCATTTTATCACTCGAATACTGGCTTTACTGACTTGCATGTCCACCCTTAATGTTCAACAGGTGAGAAACTTCAGTTTTTCACCTGTGCCGAACTAGTTGCGTCGGTCTTTGCAAGGTAATGTTGCGTGATTTTATTATGCCATCTTTCCATGTGGCGTGCGGTCTTTTTCGTTGGTTGTAATTAACTCTTCTTGTAGTATATGCGTCTATGTGTCGTTAATTCGGGTCTATTCTCATGAGGTATGTGTTTTTCTGTGTATTCGTCACACGTTCTCAAAATATTTATATGATAATAATAACACGTTCTAAAAATATTTATATGATAATAATAACACATTCTATCGTTTCTATTGACATTGACATGAATTCATACGATTTTGAAATTAAATTTTTCATAGTCTTAGGCTTTTGTTGTCTGCAAAGAGTGGTTCATGTATTGACTTGTGTTTTTTGTTTGGTGTGTTGAATTCCACTTCTAATGTGTCAATACAGCTAGATGCGGTTGTTAGTTTGTTCATGTTAATGTTAAACTGCAATAATGAAAGCCCACTTTCTAGGGAAAATATTTTCCATTAATTAGGTTTTGTGATCTAACAAGTTGCTCCTATTACATGGTTCATTCATCTGGTACACATCTCTCACATCACCGAATTGTTGTCATTATATTCCGTAGTGGTCTAAAATTGTCAAGAGTTTATGTCTATTTAATCAAGAAACATATTTCTTGTAATAAAAAAATTGCATGTAATGGTTTGGTACTTTCATGATGTATTGTTCTTTCGGTTAGTTGTCTCAGTGTGAATAAGTTCATTTCAATCCCATACAAAGTCTAATTTGAGCTGTGCTAATTTGAGGCTAAACATTGGGTCACTTTCTGCGATCTAGCATTATGGCATCCATTTTAAATTTCCCTGAACTATTAAGTAATGCCGTGTCTCTGCGTGTATCACAATTACATTCGCTACCATTTGCTAAGCATTTGTGTTTTTGTGATTTCTTGTCATATCTCTTACACTTTGTTGTCTATTCACGGTGTTGTAAAGATTCTTTCTATCCGGTGCACTCTTCATTCGTTAATTTTGTCAGTTTATATTCCGTCAATACCTCTCGACTTATTTATGGCCCTGCTCTTTACAGTTCTTTTCGTTTCTTTCAATCAATATGCCAGATAATAGATGATATTAATAGCTTCAAATTTTGTAATTTATCGATTTGTTCTTTGTCTATTAGAGATGACAATGAAAAATCCAAGCAGTGGATGGCCTTTCAACTAAAAGGGAAAGTTTCTGTCATTTAAGTTTCATTGAGTTGCATCCCAATTCTAACTCCACCCATCAATTGTCGCTTTCTACAGGCTTCATATTTTGCTAAATGCTGCCGAATACCTGTTCTTCGTATATCATTTAAATCATGCATGCGTGTAAATATATATTTGTTTATATAAACGATAGTTTATGTATGTGTGTGTTGGTGTGTGTGAACGTGTATAAATGTGTGTGTGTGTATGTGTATATGTGGGTATGTGTCTGCATATGTTTATGTGTAGGTATGTGTGTGTACCTATGTGCATATGTTTGTCCGTGTGTGTTTGCCTGTGTGTGTGTGTGTGTGTGTGTGTGGGTGCAGCAAATACAAAATCAGGACATGTTAATTAAGGTGGATGAAGGACATTATATTTTAATAGATAAATTAGAAAAAGTCCTCCTTTTGGATACCAAAATGGTAACCCTGCTTCTGACTAAATCCCATTAAAGCCAGGATTGCCTTCCTAAAATGTCAGGTCAAAAGAAAATGGAAGGCTGTGGATGGTGTTAGCAATCTCGACATTTAAAACCATTACCACAGAAACCCCACTGCAAGCAAATGAATGCATGTTTCCTGTAAAAGCTGGGTTAAGGTGAACTAAAGGCAGAGTTGAACCTTCACTTCGCTGTCCGGAATGACAGGTAAATGAGGGAGGCGATGATGCTGATGATCAATTATAGTACGATTTAGCTGTCATCACGCTCGCAACACACTATACACGAGGGGAGATTCATACCAGTAGCTATAAACAGAAGTAGCCAAAGTGTAATTCTCGCTAAAACAGGTCTAGTTTCCAGTCATTGTGTAAATGTTTTTATGACAAATGACAAGTGATGCATTATCTTGTACGTGTCTTTCTTGATTCGACATAACTCCCTGTTTATAAAGCTGCTTATTAGGTGGGGGAGGGGAAACTGTACCTAGTGATGACTGCTGCATTTAATTAAATAATAGATGAGAAGGTCTGATGGTTAACAGTGATGAAGAAATCAGAGTTGTGGTTCCTATGATAGCTTGGATGTTGAGTAAGCCAAGGATAACGATCATCCGAAACTGTAGCTACCACATGGTGTTATCCCCCTTTTTCAATAGAAATATAATGTTCCGTCCATTATAAAAGGTCCTCCTTTTTGCTTTCGCTTGCACTAAACATATACACACTTAGAAAGTTCTCATGAATACCATCTTTTATTGAACACAATTAGTTGTCTTGGCCACACTATTCACAACAGTCTTTATCATGGTGTCGATATAAGGAGAGCAGATGTGAAGTTAATTATAATGGAGCTTTTCGAATATTGCTATTTTTACACAGGGAAAATTGAAGCCCTAACAGATAATTGTGACTACGTGAACATGAATTCTCAACTTATACTTAATTACACACAAACAAAAAACAAGATGACTAAGCTTGATCCCAACAGCAGAGAACCTGCTCTTGACGTTATTTCCTGCTCACAAGAAATATTGGTTATCCCCAAATCTACCGCCTCACATTTTGTGGACATTAATTAAAAATAAAACGAATACTGAGAAGTACGCTTGTGATTGACACACTCATGAATTTATGAATGAAGAAAATGTAATATGTGTTGTTTTATTGCTTGTATAATTAGTGTTATTTATCTAATTAATTGCAAATTCAAGAATACAATCTAATAAATAAATAAATATATAAAACAGAGGCGTCTGCCGGAGTCTTTGTGTATGACAAGGACAAGAAAAGCACCACTGCCTCACAGAGAGAATGTCGAAGGAGGCGACTAGCTGTGGGACATGGCATAACACCGAACATGGTTAGGTGGTTTGTTTAGAGCAGCATAAATGGCACCTAACAGGCTGCGAATCTACTTTGTCTAGTGTTTGAGTCTATTAAGATGAACTCAACGCAGCGGAGTATTAAGCCTAGCCCGCTAAGCAGGAAATCCTTCTCCAAGCTATATCCAGTTCATACCAGAGCTGGGCCCGTATATGAGCATTTGCTCATGTAGAAGTACAGGTCGACTAAGAACTAAGAATAATACAAAGTGTGTCAAAATTGTAAAAAAAAATATTTTTTTCCTGGATAACACTATAATAGCTGTCCATCGTTGTCGATGAGGACCGCCGACATCATCCTTGTCACAGATTTCCCTGTTGGGTGTTGGTGCGCATGTGGCTGAACAGGTCAATGCGAGCACGAAAACATCTGCTACATATCGGGCACACGAGGTTTGTAGAAGGGGATGGTGTTCCCGCTGCTCGGGATTTCCGCGTCTCGCGTCTGCTCTGGGCTTTCACAACACGGTCGTCTTCACCGGTAGCTACACCCGATTTGACTGCGCTTCTCCAGTCAGATCTGTTTTGCGCAAGACATTCCCAGGTGTCGATGTCTATCTGGCAACTTTTTAGTGAGTCCTTCAGACCGTCTTTAAAACGTTTCTTTGGGCGCCCTTTCTCGCGCCATCCCTCTCTCAGCTCGCCGTAGAGAAGCTTCTTTGGGAGCCACTCATCTGACATACGGACGAGGTGTCCGGCCCATTCTAGTCGTGCTTTTTCTAGCAGTGCATGGATGCTGGGCATGTTAGCCCTTGAGAGAACCTCGATGTCAGTGACACGATCTTGCCATCGGTTGTGGAATATTCGCCTCAGGCAACCTGTGTGGAAGTGGTTTAACCTCCTTGCATGTCCAGAGTATACAGTCCAGCTTTCGCAAGCGTATAGTAGGGTTGGAATGATGGTTGCACGGTAGACTTTGAGTTTGGTCTTGACGCTGATGCCACGACGTGCCCAGACCATCGAGCGCATTCTACCAAAGGCTGTGCTGGCCTTTGCTATTCTGCTTGCCACCTCATCGTCTAGGCTGACAGATCTCGACAGCGTGCTGCCCAGATATGTGAATTTGTCTACGGCATTCAATGTCTGCCCGCTGACTGTAGTCTCTGGTTTTGTGTACGGCATGCCTGGTGCTGGTTGGTACAAGACCTCTGTTTTTTTGGCATTTATGGTCAGGCCAAAATTTTTGCATGCGGCAGAGAACTGGTCCATTCCAACCTGCTTGTTTAGTTCTGAGTTGCTCATTAGAGCGCAGTCGTCAGCAAATACAAGTTCCCTGATTATGTCACCAGCCACTTTGGTTTTGGCCTTCATTCTTTTGGAATTGAGTAATTTGCCATTTGTGCGGTACCTTATGGATATTTCAAGCTCCAATGATCTGAAGGCGTCTGTCATCGTGGCCACTGTTCCTCTTCCGGCTCTGAATCCACATTGGCTTTCTAGGAGGTGGTGGCTTTGTTCAAGGTGATTGTTGAGCCTGTTTAGCAGTAAGCGCGCTAGGATCTTGTCTGCTACGGAGAGTAGCGATATTCCACGATGTTTGTCGCATTTCTGACGGTTGCTTTTTCTTTTTGTACAGGTGAACGATTGAGGCGTCCTTTAGCTCCGGCGGAATTTTTCCTTCAGCCCACATGTGGCAGAAGAGTTCAGTGATCCTTCTGGTGAGGGATGGGCCAGCTGTCTTATATACATCTGCTGGATAACACTACAATCACAACAAATGCCAAATATACGGGGGATTGAAAATGTTCATTTCAATAATTTGTCAAACACACTACTGTTTCCATCCCAGAATCAATGTAACTGCCATAGCGCCTGCAAAACGAGAAAGAAAACTAAAACGTCGAACAAGAAATAATTTAACATCAACTCATAAAATCCACGGCAGCCGACAACTAAATACTACGCTCCCTAATATCTAAGCTCCGTCCACATTGTAGGATATATTAAATAGGGCAGATTAAGTGTTTAACAAGAGCATTCGGTGGCGAAATGGGCATTCGGGCTCTTGTGACTGACCTAAGAACACAACAAGAGGTGTTATATTGATACAAAAGCATTGGCTGGCGAAAAGGACATTCGTGTTGTTGTGACTGACCTAGGAACACAACAAGAGGTGTTGTATTGATACGAGAGCATTAATCGAGCTGACATTGACTGATTTCAACGGAATACCGACTGTAACGACAAAGGATTACGGAAATAAGCATTCAACTAAAACAACAATATTCAATTCTAGTGGACTTTGTTGGAAGGATCCGGAGTCGATGGCATTTATGAGAAGAACTAAAATATAAATTGTATTTTTTTTAAAAGAGGAATTAGAAAACAAGGATAGAACATCAAGGACATATATTAAAAACTACGGATCTAAAACGGTGTAGACACAAAGGAAAGAGCTGGAAACTTGATTTAGGTGGTCTTGACAATTCAGAAAAAGCTACAATCATTACGGAAACAGAACGCATCCGTGATGTACTCCTACGCTTACAAACAATTGTGAGTGAGAACGCATAACAATAATCCAGGTCAACGCATTAGGTATTAAGCCAGAGAGCTAGATGGAACTTATTTTAGGGTTTTCAAGACGATATCAATAGGGTCAATGATCCGGGTGCATGTATCGTAATGGACAGTTTTAATGACCCAACAGGGCCATAGATCATCGCAAAGAGCATTTCTTAGGAAGATTCAGGAACACATCATAAGAGTGGAATAGCAATAAATAAGAGATTATACATTTAAGTAAGATACAATATCAATATATACTACGATGTATAATAATAACTTACATCATCTTCCAACAGCTGAGAATCCATATCAAAACATGGAACAGATAGAAAAGCCCAGGCACAGCAGAAAAATGTGGTCACAAATTAACAAAACAAAAAACAAAATATAAGTCTAGAGCAGGGAAGACTCAAACCAGTCTAAGGTCCGAACAGGTACTTTGTTATCGACCAACAGGCAGCCCCCCCCCCCCCACCACCCCGTACATCTTTGTATATTTCTTCTTCTTCTTCCTCGTAACCAATGAGGTCATTTCGAATACACATCTCTCAAATAAATATTGGAGAAGACATTTTTCTGCTTGAAACATACTTGCTTGTTTCTTTTACTGATGTCAACTCATGTGTAAATGACAAATTAAATAAATTACAAAATATCTCGGATCTGTGGTATCGTACGGTTCTGAAACACGAACAATAAATAAAATAGAGGAGAAATATGTTAAGGCTTCTAATAATGGGTGTTACCGAAAGATAAATAAAGTGAGCTGGACAGAGCGAAAATGAAATCAACATGTGTTTGCGGAAGTGGGAGCGGAAAGAAAGCTGCTGCAAAAGATACAAAAACATCGTGGTCTGACTGGGCCAGAGCCTTCGTCACAAGAGCCCAGTGTACCAAGTATTGGAAGACAGAACACAAGAACAAAGATGAAGGGTCAGACCAAGAAATATCTTTGTGACACAAGAATGCAGAGAATGGCAATGAAGACTTATGCTGACCTGAAGACGGCGACAGATG
Organism: Ariolimax columbianus; assembly: GCA_036924085.1. Classification (NCBI taxonomy): domain Eukaryota; kingdom Metazoa; phylum Mollusca; class Gastropoda; order Stylommatophora; family Arionidae; genus Ariolimax; species Ariolimax columbianus. Next base: position 24,376,323 of record JAVGWX010000003.1, read on the forward strand.
CAGGCACAAATGGCAAGACACCGTCCTGAGCTTGCAAGCCAGTCCCAGGACTGAATCAATTGTTGTTGATGATATCAGTTTGAAAAACCTGAAGTTGGACATGACATGAAATCAACTGATACGTGTTTTTTTAAATGCTAAATTTGTTTATCCTCCAGTGTAATCTTTTTTTTCACGTCTACTTCTGAGAAATTGATAGTTTTACAACACTCAAAACCGTCACCATATTGTTTTGCTTGCTAAACAACACTTTTAGAAAATATTGTACATGTCTGTCTTCCTTTTACTGATATCAAAAATTAGTTCCATGATGCCAAATGTTCTCTTCAATGAACTGTCGCAGCACAGCTCACTAAGGTTTTATTATTTTTCAGAAGTAAATTCAGATAGAGCTTTGGCTGTGAATGAGTCTTGAATCAATGAGAACTTGTTCATATTATCTTCTTGAAAGTATTTTTCAAACCAGTTGATAAGCTGTGATAGGTGCTCTTAGAGGACACACTTTCTGTTGCGAGAGAAATCAACTTTATTGGAGACCACACTCTGCTGCAACAAGGGGAAACAATCTTTACTACCATCTTTATTCATATTTCTTCACCATAACTGTATTTTTTTCCCGAAATCTAAAACCTTCTCGACCAGTATCAAAATGTGCATGTTGCTTCCACGTAGGCAGAAATTAAACGCATTTAACTTTTCAAAAATATCACACAATAATGGTAGTTTTACCAACAAATCGTTTTCTACTAAGATTTTTGCATACTTGTGTTTTTCCTCTTCAAGAGAAATGTATATTTCTTGCTGTAATTCAAACGTACTGAACAATGCATTGCCATCTCGAGGAGCAGTAGTACGACACAAACGTGTATTCTGCAACCATTTCTTCACACAATTTTGTAAAAATGGTTCGCTTTCACTGGCAGAGTTTTAAAAAAAATAAAGTTCACCACGTTCTTCACACATTGTTAAACCAGAATCAGAGGAAGGCTCAGATACTTTTATGCGAGTGCCTCGTTGTGAATAATGGGTCCACAGTGATTTCCCTTTACTTTGAATAAGTACGGCTACCCTTAATAACGACTGGACATCGAACGACCAACGTACTTTGTCCTCTCCATATTATTTTCAATCACAAATGTGCCCAGGATCGCGAATATGTGAGACATGGGTAATTGCAGCTGACCTGCAGCGGATGATACATGCCTTGGAGATGAGAGAGATAGAGGAATGACGTTGGGCTGTGGGGATGTCTTCATGTGTACCCCAACGACCTCACCGCTTATGGGATGACCTGACCTGACTGATCTAGAACAAATCGTGAGCCTTTTGTACTTGCAGTGATATTTTTACCAAAAAGAAGGTCTTCCACAATGTCATTACCATCTATGAACTGTACATAGCAAATCAAAGGTGCATCCTTATTACTGTTCGTGGCCTCATCCAGCTGCATCCTAAGTTCCTTCCCTTTTATATTTGTTCAAATGCATTGATCATTGATATCCTCCGATATGTGCTGGATTCTGTGACTGATAGTATTGTTAGACAAGGGCACCTTTGACAGTAGTTTCCCGACAGACTCTTCTATTATAATGTTGAGCAAGTCTTCAGCTTCCTGTATAATTCGTTGTTCTGCTATGTTGTGGGACATTTTACATTTGGAGACTCTATACTGAACCCAGTTTGATGCTGGCAAAGCATTGTTTGATAGTGATGCTGGTAAAGCATTGTTTGGTATTGATGCTGGTAAAGCATTGTTTGGTATTGATGCTGGTAAAGCATTGTTTGGTATTGATGCTGGTAAAGCATTGTTTGGTATTGATGCTGGTAAAGCATTGTTTGGTATTGATGCTGATAAAGCATTGTTTGGTATTGATACTGGTAAAGCATTGTTTGGTATTGATGCTGGTAAAGCATTGTTAGGTATTGATGCTGGTAAAGCATTGTTTGGTATTGATGCTGGTAAAGCATTGTTTGGTATTGATGCTGGTAAAGCATTGTTTGGTATTGATGCTGGTAAAGCATTGTTTGGTATTGATGCTGGTAAAGCATTGTTTGGTATTGATGCTGGTAAAGCATTGTTTGGTATTGATGCTGGTAAAGCATTGTTTGGTATTGATGCTGGTAAAGCATTGTTTGGTATTGATGCTGGTAAAGCATTGTTTGGTATTGATGCTGGTAAAGCATTGTTTGGTATTGATGCTGGTAAAGCATTGTTTGGAATTGATGCTGGTAAAGCATTATTTGGTATTGATGCTGGTAAAGCATTGTTTGGTATTGATGCTGGTAAAGCATCGTTTGGTTTTGATGCTGAGAATAAATAGGTTTTTGCTGTTTTCATTCTTTATATTTTCAGGCAAAACAGTCGCGAGAGTTCCCAACCATGTTTTCATGAGTGGTTTCTAAGTGGCGTTTTAGCTTAGTTGGAGTCATGCATTATGGTGTAAAAAATGTCATATACTGCGGTTTCTATTCATTGTTGACATGTGTCGATGTAAAGCCAAAATCCAAATAACTTTTGTCGTATTTACGACATTTCCGTTTTTTCACGTTGTGAGCCCGCTTTATTTTCACGCATGCAAAGCTCATTACTAATATTAATTAAAAACGTGTCAATTTTTAGGAAAAACAATTTTTAAAAGTTTACTTGATCACAAGACAATTCAGTTGGTTCCATTTTCGATTAGTGAGGATCGCAGAGACAGCTATTTATATACAAACACCAAGTACCGAGAAAGTTCGATAAATAACGACGTAGATTGAATATCTGAGTTGGTTCCGAACATGTGTTCAATTAACACAATCAAAAAAAGGAAGGACATCATTTCCCTTATTTTCTGAATTCTTTTAAATGTCCTTAGATGTCCTTCCTATAATCACATCAACACATGAATGATCCTATTCTTCTTCTTCTTTTTCCTTCATCTGCAGACCTCAACGTCAATGACTCTAACGAAGGCAGCAGCCGACTCAAGGCTCTGTACGCTTCCGTACAGCTTCTCGTAGAAGGACACTGACTGTTGCCAAATGCTACTTCTTTTGTCCGATCCTCTTCTAAAACCACGAACGCTAGGTGCAATTTCAGTGAAATTATTGGAATATTTCGCGGCACCTTTGTAAACCAGCCATGGCACTGGTTCGGGGGCACACCGTTTGGTAACCCCCGTCGAAGTCGAGCATCAAGGCAAAGTGCAGACGATTAAATTAAATATGCAGACGTGCAATGGAGCGAGTGCACACGTTCCATTCTCCAGCAAGGCTTGGCATGCAGTACACATCATGTAACGATAATTCCAGCTCATGACCTCTGACATATAACCAAGCCTAGAAAGATTCGACTTTCATTATTTTCTCTGTTTTTATTTTGTTTTGCAAATCGCCCACTCTATTGTTTATGTGCCTTGTGTTTTCCCAGCAAAAAACAAACTAGCGAGGCCGAATAATTTGCCGGTTCGTCACCTTCCCACCTTTGCATGTATCATCTTAAACTCTCCAGATTTCAGGAGTCTGCCAAATCCAATCAAGACAAGGATACTTGTCTATCTTCCAGTGATAAAACTTCACAAAAATCTCAGATGTACTTTGAAGTATAGCAATTCTCTTGCTCCTCCTGTCTCTCTCAGCCTCTCTTTCTCTCCCGCACTCTCTTTCCTTCTTTACATTCGTTCTCCCTTTCTCTCTCCTTATCTAGAAATAAATACCAAAGCTGGCCTGGCAGGTCAGACTGGAACAGGTTGGCTGAACAAGCTGAGTTTATTCAATAGTAGACTGCCCTATGGCGTCTCCTGTGTGAGAATTCCAGTTTCAAGATAAAAAGGTAATTTTCTGTACTTATGCAGCGACATGACTTCGTTTGATGGTTTCACTGTAGGACTATTCGAGTACTGATTGTGCATGAACCTTCAACTAATACCCATTGTGCACCTGTTGAATGAAATCTTACAGTTTATGGAATGCTATAATTAACGCTTACACGAAGGGCATGACATTTCATTTGTAAGTATGTATGATCATTTTAGTCAGAATGATCCGTTAGAAACAGGAGATTCTTGGACGTTTTCATTTAATCAGCTTGACTCTTTGTGTTTCTAAACTACGAATAAGGTCAAAACATTAGTCGTAATTTTATATATTGAGTATATTCTTAATTGATTTCAAGGCCTTTCATTGAAGATGAAAGATTAGAAGCATATAGACCAACCGAGCATGTTGTCATTGTAATTAAGAAAGCATGTTAACAGAGCTGGAAACTTTATTTTGGAATGGATATTAAACGTAGTTGGTAATGTAGCTGGTAACTTAGGATGGATGTTAAAAAAGGCGATACATGTATCATGTAATTGTGAGAAAGGATTGCTCTTAACAGACCTGCCAACTTAGGACAATTGTTTTACAAATGCCGATTAATGCTTCATTTAATTGGGAAAAATGTAGGAGGACTTTTAACACAGCTGGTAACTTTACCATGTAATGGCGACTAAGGAGGACTTATAACATAGCTGGTAACTTAACCATGTAATGGCGACTAGGATGACTATTAACAGAACTGACAACTGTATCGTGTAATGGCGACTAAGGAGGACTGTTAACTGATAACTTTATTGTTTAATGGCGACTAAGGAGGATTGTTAACTGACAACTTTATCGTGTAATGGCGACTAGGAGGACTATTCCAAATAGCTGAAATTGTATCGTGTAATGTCGACTAAGGAAGACTGTTAACAGAGCTGACAAGTTTATCGTCTAATGGCGACTAAGGAGGATTGTTAACTGACAACTTCATCGTGTAATGGCGACTAAGGAGGACTCTTAACAGAGCTGACAACTTTATCGTGTAATGGCGACTAAGGAGGATTGTTAACTGACAACTTTATCGTGTAATATCGACTAAGGAGGATTGTTAACTGACAACCTTATCGTGTAATAGCGACTAAGGAGGATTGTTAACTGACAACTGTATCGTGTAATGGCGACTAAGGAGGACTGTTAACTGACAACTTTATCGTCTAATGGCGACTAAGGAGGACTGTTAACACAGCTGGTAACCGTATCATGTAACTTCGACCAATGAGGACTGTTAACACAGCTAGTAACCGTATCATGTAACTTCGACCAATGAGGACTGTTAACACAGCTGGTAACCGTATCATGTAACTTCGACCAATGAGAAATGTTAACACTGCTGGTAATCTTATCACGCAATAGAGACTAAAGTAGGGTTATTAAAAAATTGGTACTTTATCTTGTCAAATAATGCAACAGAAAACACAACTACAAGAATACAAAACTACTTAGCGCTTGCTTTTTGTTAGTTAACAAAATCGCTCTTCGTCTACTATTAGATGCGTGTATACTCTTGCATGTATCTTGGAAAGAAACATTTGGAATTAATAGAACAAGTAACTAAATCACTGACAGTGCCTTCTGATCCTCCAATGATCGACACTCGTTTGAGCATCGTTTAAACATCCTTTTGGAATACCTTAAACCTCATGGCTTGAATATATTCGTTTATGTATGCTATCCTGTGTATTCCTCTTTTCCCCTCTCCCTTTCTAATCGTTCTCTTTCACCTTTCTTTCTTTAGTTCTCTGTCTTTCTTATTATTTTTGTGTTTTTATTATTTGATGTATTCTTTCTGAATATACACATATAAATATATTTAAAAAAAATATATTTATAAATGTGTCTCTTCATATTTGTTATTTGTGTTGTTCCCTGGCGGGGTCTATGGCCTTTACGTATTTTTTAAGATCTTCTAACTATCAGTGCGCTGTTACCTATATATGATTTCATCACATGTGTCTATATGTGCGCTTTGTCCCTTATATTCACTGTGCGTGTAATGATATTGACAATGACTTTCTTGGTCTATTCGTTTCATAACTAGCAATATCTGACTCCCCACTTTCCGGTAATAACTGCTAATGCAAGCAGTAATATATCGTATTTATACAGCGAACTTAGTTTCAGTCGTGATTTTTGTTGTTGTTGGTCATTTGTTATGGCAAATGCCTTGTGGGGCGTAACGTATGTTTCATGCTGTGTTTGTCCCGATGCAGTCACTGAAAAAATACATGTAAATGTTTGTATGCTATTGACCTTCAGAACTGCCGCAGCTTGGATTTATTCATGTTGACAACATCGTCGAACCTCATCGACAGCACGGTGTATATGTTTGCATGTTTCTTGTAGTTAACATAGTCGAACCTCATCTGATCTGGAAAAGGCATTTGACAAAGTCTGGAAAGATGGACTTAGAGTCAAGCTAAGAAGAAGTGATGTTTGTGGGAAGATGTACAAGTGGATCAACCACTACCTCAAACAAAGAACGGCCAGAGTCCAAGTACAAGGGCAGATGAACAAAAAGGTGACACTCGAGCAGGGAGTACCCCAAGAGGGAGTACTGTCACCCACACTCTTCCTGGTATATATAAACGATATTACAGAGAATATACCAAGAAGAGTCCATAGCTCAATGTTTGCAGACGATCTGGCTATGTAGACCTCTGAAAATAATCTCACCATAGCAAGAAATCGGATGCAGACGGCCCTAACATCGCTGGAAGAGTGGGCGAACTCATGGCTGGTCAAAATAAACGAGGAGAAAACCACATGCACAATATTCTCGCTTTCATTAAAACCCAAAAGTACCAAATTAAATCTAAATGGCAAATTCCTGCAGCCAAACGACAACCCAACCTATCTGGGAGTCACATTTGATCGGCACATGACATGGAAAAGTCAGATTGAGAGAAACCGAATGAAAGCCAGAGAAAGAATGGCAATCATGAGGAAACTTGCTGGCACAAGCTGGGGAGCAGACGAAGGCATACTAAAGAAACTGTACACTGGAAGAGTGAGACCAGTTCTCGAGTATGGCATTGCGGCATGGACAACAGCAGCGAAGGCGAACTTCGATAAAGTTAACAAACTTCAAAACCAAGCCATGAGAATTATAACAGGTGGCATGAAGTCAACGCCAATTGTAGAACTTGAAAAGATCACAAAACTGCAATCCATGACCGATAGAAGAGACTGCAGAGCCCAGCTGCAGTCAGAGAAGCTCCGAAGACTGACCGACTATCCAATGCACCAGAGACTAAACAATTTCGGAAATGGGAAACTAAAGCGGAGAAACTTTGCAGAAATAGCCAAAGCAAAGATGCACGAATATCCCATAAACGCACTAACAACACCAAAACCCATCACTACTGTACGAAAACCTACCTGGAGGCAGGATATATTTCCAGAGGTGGTAGAAAATATACCAGGTATTGCAAACAAAAACTGCCAGACTGAAAAAGAAAGGAGAGATACTACCCTAAGGTTCATAACGAAAAGCTACCCAAGCATGGACTGGACCCATGCATACACCGACGGTTCTGTAACAAACACAACACAGAACGGAGGTTCAGGAGCATTCCTGAACCTACCAAATGGCAGAAAAATAACACTGTCATTCGCTACTGGTAAGTACAGAAGCAATTTCAGAGCGGAGGCAGAGACACTGAGGGCGGCAGTGGAAGAAATGGTGACACACAGTGAAAATGAAAGCCATATAGTCCTGCTTACAGATGCTCTCGCCGTAGTCACAGCGCTAAAAAGACAGAAAAACACTGAGCTTAATGACTTAAGAGCAGCACTCTGCAAACTGTGCCAGCAGTCCGCACCAAAAAGGGTAGTGGTACAGTGGGTCCCATCACACTGCAACATCCAAGGCAACGAGGAGGCAGACAGACTGGCAAAAGAAGGTGCAACACTACCACAAACAGATACCAGTATGACATACGAAGAGTCAAAACGGCTTATCAAAGCCAGATACATGACCAAATGGGAAACCGAACATACTGGTTACACCAAAAACGATGCCTATTACCAGTTGAACCGAAGAGAGCAGGTCGTTGTCTTCAGACTTCGCACTGGCCACAATAGACTGAGGTACCACCTATTCAACAAATTGAAGATAGGGTGTACCGACGAATGCCCGTGCGGTACTGGTAAAATGACCGCTGAACATCTGCTGCAGAACTGCCCGACATACGAGGATCAGAGAGAGCAGATGTGGCCATCACCAGTGGAACTGCAAGACAAGCTCTATGGCAGTGGCGACAGCCTCAGGATGACCACCGCTTTTTTCGAAAAAATAATGGTTACCGTCTGACTGCGTACGCAGAAGAAGAAGAAGAAGAAGAAGAAGAACCTCATCTATAGCACGGTGTATATGTTTGCATGTTTCTTGTAGTTAACATAGTCGAACCTCATCTATAGCACGGTGTATATGTTTGCATGTTTCTTGTAGTTAACATAGTCGAACATCATCTATAGCACGGTGTATATGTTTGCATGTTTCCTTAGTTAACATAGTCGAACCTCATCTATAGCACGGTGTATATGTTTGCATGTTTCTTGTAGTTAACATAGTCCAACCTCATCTATAGCACAGACGTGGGAATGGAATTTATTGATGTTAAAGTAGACAAAAGTAAAATGTTAGATAGGGGAGGTTTACATCTAAATGAGATAGAACAGCATGTTGTAGCAAAGTATATGTTTAATCATTGTGTTAGAAATGTAAACTATTAAGGCCTATGAAGTATGAGACTAAAGATAGGCCTACAATAAGGTGCTATAGAGGATGTAGTCAAATGGAAGGGTTGGTGCCAGGGAAGTGTGAAATACATAGTGGAAAATCAAACACTAAAATGATAAAGCAGAAGCAAAAAGAGGAAAACCAACAACATTACAAACTAAAATGTTTTTATGCAAATGTGAGAAGCATAGTAAATAAAAAGAAGAATTGGAACGTTATGTAGAAGAAGAAAAACCAGATATAATTGGATTAACAGAATCATGGACATATGAGGAGATTGCAGATAGTGAACTTGAAATAGAGGGATATACAATGTTAAGGAAAGATAGGATAGTTGGAGACAAGACTAAGGGAGGTAGCGTTTTATTATACTGTATAAATTATGTTAATATAACGATCAAAGATTATTTATCATGTGGTAACAAAAATGAAAGTGTATTGGGAGAAATAGAATGTGGGGTTGAAAAAACAGTGATTGGAGTGTGCTATAGATGTCCATCAAGTCAAAAAGAGGAAGATGAGGAGCTGATTAGTAGCATAGCAAAGGCAAGTGAAGGGAAATTATTATTAATGGGAGATTTTAACTTTCCAGAAATAAAATGGGATATGGCAGAAGCACTTGTAGAGTCAAAACCTTTTGTTAAGTGCATAACTGACAATTTTTTAATTCAACGTGTAGAAGCAGCCACCAGAGGCAAAAACATACTCGACCAAGTTTTTATTACAGAGGAAAATATGATTGAAAACGTTACCGTTGGGGAACTGTTTGACTCAAGTGACCATCAAATCATCCGTTGGGATCTTATTGCAGGGAAAGAAGTAAACATAAACACGCGAACATACGACTACTCTAAGGCAGATGTTAAGAGGGTGAAAGAGTCAGCAAACCACATAATCTGGAAAGATATTGTCGTAGGAACAGATATTGAACAGGAGTGGGAGAGTTTTAAAACAGTTCTAGAAACGCTAAAAGAGGAATGGGTTCCATGTAGGGAAGTAAACTCCAAGCGTAAAAAGTGGATAACTAGATTTGTAGTGAAATGTAGAAGAGCGAAAAATAAAGAATGGACAAAATATATAGAGGCAGGTAAATCAAAAGATACATATGTAAAATATTTGTACAAGCAGAACATATCTCAGAAAGCGAATAAAACAGCAAAAATAGACTTCGAAAAAAAACTTGCTCAGAGGATCAAGACTGACAGTAAAAGCTTCTTCTCGTATGTTAGAAATAAACAAAGAACGAAAGACAAAGTAGGCCCTCTCATAGACAGTACAGGGAAAATAATAAGTGAGAATAGGGAGGCAGCAAATCTGCTCAATCAGTACTTTGGCACAGTCTACACAAAAGAGGACTACTCCAAGATTCCAGAGCCTATAGATATTTTTCAAAGAGACATGGATACAGCGGGATTAAGATCAATCTGTATTACAGAGGAAATGGTTTTTAAAAAATTGGAGGGGTTGAAAGTGAATAAATGTCCAGGTCAAGATGTTATTCATCCAAAATTGCTGTATGAAATTAGAGACCAACTAGCAAAACCATTGGCTATATTATGTTCTCAATCACTTACAAAAGGGATTGTTCCACGGGATTGGAAAGATGCAGGAGTGATCCCCTTATTCAAAAAAGGCTAACAAATCAGATCCAGCAAATTATAGACCTTTGAGTTTAACGAGCATAGTCAGTAAATTGTTAGAGTCAATAATCAAAGAAAACATTGAAATGCATTTAGACAAATTTAATCTAATTATAAATAGTCAGCATGGGTTTACTAGAGGGAGATCATGCTTAACAAATCTTTTAGAATTCATGGACGAGGTTACTAAAATCATAGATAAAGGGGAGCCAGTGGATGTTATTTATCTAGACTTTGCAAAGGCCTTTGATAGAGTACCTCATCAAAGATTATTTCGAAAGTTAAAAGCACATGGAATAGGTGGGGAAGTTGCCAAATGGATTGAAATTTGGTTAACGGGAAGAAGGCAGAGGGTGGGCATAAATAAGGAGTACTCTGAGTGGTGTGAAGTGAAAAGTGGTGTGCCACAGGGCTCGGTTTTGGGACCAATTTTGTTCTTGATTTATATAAATGATTTGGACATTGATATGGGATCCATGATTGCAAAATTTGCTGATGACACAAAACTATGCAGTAGTGTCTCATCTAAAGCGCAAGTGGATATATTGATGTCGGATTTAGATAAAATTCGAGAATAGTCTGTAAGCTGGCAGATGGAGTATAATAGATAAATGTACAGTCATCCACATGGGTAGATCCAATATGGAACATAATTACAGAATGGGAGAAAACAATATTAGAAAGATAGATAAGGAAAGGAACCTAGGGGTTATAATAGATCATACAGGAAAGGTGAGTGAGCAAGTTAAGGTAGCAGTGAAAAAGGGAAATGCAATGTTAGGTATGATAAAAAGAAATATTAAACATAGGAGCAAGGAAGTGATCGTCAAACTGTGTAAAGCTTTAGTTAGACCTAGATTGGAGTAATGTGTACATGTGTGGAGTCCTTATCATAGAGGGGATATAAACATGCTAGAAAGAATACAAAAAAGAGCGACAAAGATTATAGTGAGATTCCAGAATTACAGTTATGAGGAACGACTCAGAAAAACCGGCCTACAGTGTTTCGAAGAGAGAAGAATTCGTGGTGACTTTATACAGGTTTGTAAGATGATCGGAGGAATGGATAAATTAGACTATAACGTTTTTTAAAATACAGCCACCTACAATAACACGAAGGCATAGCTACAAGCTGACTAAAGAGAGGTCCAGATTTGATATTAGGAAATATTTTTTTAGTCAGAGAGTGGTGTCTGCTTGGAATGCATTGCCAGGGGAGGTAGTGGAGGCAAGGACAGTTAATGCATTTAAGAATAAACTGGATGCTCATCGCTTATAGAGCAAGGTGATGTAAATGTAACTGGTTGTATACAAACTCTGCAGGGTCTTCTAAACCAGTATAAAGACGTTAAGTTAAGTTAAGTGTATATGTTTGCATGTTTTTTGTAGTTAACATAGTCGAACCTCATCTATAGCACGGTGTATATGTTTGCATGTTTCTTGTAGTTAACATAGTCGCTCCTCATCTATAGCAGAGTGTATATGTTTGCATGTTTCTTGTAGTTAACATAGTCGTACCTCATCTATAGCCCAGTGTATATGTTTGCATTTTTCTTGTAGTTAACATAGTCGTACCTCATCTATAGTACAGTGTATATGTTTGCATGTTTCTTGTAGTTTACATAGTCGAACCTTATCGACAGCACGGCGTATATGTTTGCATGTTTCTTGTAGTTTAAATTGTCTACATGCTATGGTAGCCATCACTGTGTCCAACCTTCCTTAGTCTTCTCTACTAGGCGCTAGCTTTAAATGCTATACACTATCACTAGAACTAATAGGCTATTTGTGTTGCTTATTTTGTAACTGTTTCTGAGATGTACCCGGCATTTGGAAATTTTTCTAGCATGTTGTAGAAGCCGACTAAGGAAGGATGAGCATGGAGTTAGAAATTGTATGGAAGTTCAAGAGGATGTCTTATTGGCTGCGGGAATGAATTTGGTCCGTTGTTAGTCCATCAGAAACTAACTAAGGGTGTTAGTCGCCAGGCCACGAATTTGTCTGGAATCGAGTCTGGTTGGCGGCTTTTGCTAACTGATTGTATACAGCCAGTATCATTTAAAACGAATTTCTGCAGACGCCCAGGTCCCGACTGCAAAAGCGTAGCGGAGTTAAGTAGGTCAGCCACAGTGCTCAACCTTTGATTTGTGTACACCGAAGTGGAGAACAGTGTTGTATTCATGTAACACATGAATGAGATATCTTACCCCATAAGAAATGTGACATATTATCTAACCAAGTGGTTCTCAAACTGTTTGCATAAAGTGCAGTGTTTATAAGAGGAAGGGAGGGGCGCTGCACATTTAGATGGGCGGGCTGCTTACTTTAGTGACTCGACAGAGTATTCAGATGTGTGAGGCTGCGGGGCGACATACTTGTGTGGGTAGAGCAGCACACTTAGATGGTGAGTAAGATTTCTCAGATTGGCAGGACGGCATACTTCAATAAGTGGGCGACACATCCAGGTTAATGGGGTGACACACATAGCACTCTGGCTTGGGACCATGCTCTTAGAATTTGACAAACCCGAACAATATAATGGCGAGTCGATTGAGTCTGGTAACCAGATGGGATGCAGAAGGGCAACAAAATAGAATGGCGAGTCGATTGAGTCTGGTAACCAGATGGGATGCAGAGGGGCAACAAAATAGAATGGCGAGTCTATTGAGTCGGGTAACCAGATGGGATGCAGAGGGCAACAAAATAGAATGGCGAGTCGATTGAGTCTGGTAACCAGAGGGGATGCAGAGTTGTAAAAAAATAGAATGGCGAGTCGATTGAGTCTGGTAACCAGCTGGGATGCAGAGCGGTAAAAAAATAGAATGACGAATCGATTGAGTCTGCTAACCAGCTGGGATGCAGAGGGACAAAAAAATAGAACGGCTAGTCGATTGAGTCTGGTAACCAGCTGGGATGCAGAGGGGCAAAAAAATAGAATGACGAGTCGATTGAGTCTGGTAACCAGATGGGATGCAGAGTTGTAAAAAAATAGAATGGCGAGTCGATTGAGTCTGGTAACAGTTGGGATGCAGAGTTGTAAAAAAATAGAATGACTAGTCGATTGAGTCTGCCAACCAGCTGGGATGCAGAGGGGCAAAAGTTCAACGTTTACTTTACAGAGGCTTATACAGAGGCTGAAGAATGAGTCGATTAATTAGGTAATTGATGGCACAAAATAATAGACAAGATCTTGCTCTACATTCATTTGAAAGTAGGAACATTCTACTTTAATTAGAGCAAAAGTTATGCTGTCGTGAGTTGTTTGCGACCTAAGCAATATTTTAATCTTTTATTATGATTAAAAAAAGATAACTGAAAAACAATCTAGAATCCGAGATTTATATTTTCTCAAAAAATATAAGTACATAGCACAACAAAAGAAAATGTGCATTTTCAATATCTTTGGCATGCTCTATTGTGAAAGTAAATAGATGTAAGCTGAGATTATTGGAATTTTACACCTGAACCTGATTGCTGAACGAACTATTTTATGCAATGGAATTTAAAATGCCACATGCTTAGTTTAACTAAATGTTATTACATAAATATATTTGCATAATGATAGTTAATATAATTATAGCCTGCTAATGCATATTGTACATGGTATTTAAGAATATGTTCTTAGTCATTTAGACCACTAACTTCTACTGTTCTCAGACACACTGTATTAATCGTACTTTCTCTTTCTTCAACATTGAACTTGTGCATTTTAAACTGGATGAACTTTTAACAAATGAGTTTATATTATAAATATTAATCACGATAAGTTGTATCTAATACCACCATGCTCATTTTTCAACCCTGGCAACTATTAAATGCACATGTTTACCACCTTGTTTTTCATGCAAACCCAATCCATAACCAAACATCCTAATCCATTATGTTCAATGTTTTTCTTATATCTGTTGCTTTGGAATTGTTTTCCCCGGAAAGAGTTTCATAAATAATGTCGTTTACACCTGTATTTATATTTGGATGGATGGGATAAAGCTCTCAGAAATGGTTTTCTTGTGAGAAAACCGAATTAAATAAGGATGGAAAATCTGTTATATCTATTCTGTAAACCGTTTATGCACAGTGCAAGTTATCTATAATGATATAACAAGACATCTCTACAGCAGTGTGTAATTGTACAAAGAACAGACAATTAGTTATGGAGATAAAGCTGCGTGAATGTGACCAAATATTAGAGTTAATGTCAAATTGTGGGGAATGTGACTATTTTGGGACGAGGAAACAAACGTGTTTACATGAATTGTATAAATGTCTGCACGTGAAATAGACTTAAGAGTAAGATAAAGATAAGTGATAGAACACAAAGTCACCCAAGGAAGCTGGGATATGACTGTGTCAAGTTGGTTTACACTGGGAGACGCTGTATCAATTTCAGTGCCAAAGCCAGTGCCCTGAGACAAGCAGCTGAAACCCTTATAGACCACAAGGAGCAGGCAGAAAAGCAAGTGGTTATTTTCACAGACGCCCTCGCAGTGTTAATGGCGCTCAAGACCAGCACAAAAATGAACTTGGTGCTCTGGCAGACTCGCTCGAGCGCCTGTCCCAGTGCTTCAAAAAAGCACAGTCCAGTGGATGCCAGCCCACTGTGGCATTCCAGACAACGAGGAGGCAGACAGACTCGCCAGAGAGGGAGGAATGCCGCAGCAGAATTATACAGAAATCACATACAATGAGACAAAAGCATTCATCGGGGCAACGTACAGTGCAACATGGAAAAAAGACCATCCTGGCCACATAGAAAACGATGTCTACCATCAACTCTCCAGGCGAGACCAGGTGATAATTCTCCGGCTACGCACAGGTCACAACAGACTTAGATGCTATCTGTACAACAAGTTCAAGATTGGCACTACATACCTTTGTGCCAGCGGCACAGCTCCCATGAAGGCAGAACATATTTTGCAGTCCTGTCCACTGTATACCGACAAAGAAGTAGCATTTGGCAACAGCTAGTGTCCTTCCACGAGAAGCTGTACGGAAGCGTACAGAGCCTTGAGTCGACTGCTGCCTTTGTTAGAGTAATTAAAGTCGATGTCTGAAGACGAACGAGGAAGAAGAAGAAGAAGAAAAAGGGCAATTGCTGTATTTTCAAAGTCAGAATAACTCAATATTTCGTAAAATAACATTACACAATACACATAGAGACACATATAGGAACAATACATACATAAGGAACAACTAATTCAATAATGAGCTCTGCAGAATGTGTTTCCAGTATGGCATAAGCAGAAACAAAATTTACTATTCTTCATTGAGTTAATACATCTGACATTAACAAATAAATGGTAAATCTAATCGTTGTAAATGTGCACATTTGTTTATTTCTATTTACTTTCTTTCAGATAAAATCATGGTGTGTTGTTTTTACAGTGCAGTCAAATTGCCCCTTACGAAATGTAGTTTAAATGTCAATCTATCAAAGCAAACTTAAAACGGTGACAATGTTACATACTACAACTACAATCTGTCTTGTAGAGCTACTCAACTTTGGAACTAAAATGGTTAAGTTAATTAAATCTATATTTACACTTCCACACGAATATTGAATATTAATAGTAAATGTCGCTTCACAAGATATAACCATTCTTCATATTTACACAACTTTCATTTTATTCTTAATTAAACCTATCGTTGGTATGAACATTGGCAGGCATCAAGTTTCAGAGATTTATATAACATGGAGAACACTACATTTTCAAACAGTGACTGCAAATGGAAAGACTATGTGATAAATTATTAAGGACAAAACTGAAGTAGTTATGTCTCCTTATCAAATGTTCAAACTTTCATTTTATTCCAGCTGTACAAGCTCTTTTCTCAATACCAGTTACAGTAGAAAGATTGTATCAATCTGTTCACGTGTCTGTCATGTATGAAGCTGACTTGATTGGTTGATGCAATGTTTTCATCAGTCTCATTACTCTTATCACGTTGAATAGGATTCTCCTTTGGCCTGCAAGACTAATTAGAATGCATCAGTTTTGACTGTTTGACTGGAACTGATGTTCCGTGTTACACAACCATTACAGTTTTCTTTTTACCTAACAAAACACACTGCACTCATTGACAGTAACAGCAGTTCTAGTTTCTCACTATTATCGGTAATGTAACATGCCCTTTACATGGGTTTTTCTGAGTGTGTGAACTGCATAGAATACATTATAACAAAATCATTTATAATTATGTGCCATGTCTAATTAGCTGGCAGGGATACATCTAAGTAGAGGTTACTTTTAATGTAAATAAAATAATAAACACAACAATGCTGGTCATCAGGAGATAGCCTGTTACAGATCTTTATTTGCTTATACATTTTTAAAAAACGTATTTGACATAACATAACTCGTCTTTTAAAAACAAATAACGGATGAACTGTCTATCTAGGGTCAAAGTGACCTAGACCCAGAATTATCATTGTAAAAACTTCAATAGCTGTGCTCATAATATGTTGCCGTGTTAAATAAACATTTTGTTTTATCTTTATCTTCCATAATAATGAAAATGCAAGTTTAACTGCGTTACATCTTTGATTGTGTTATAAAATTGTTGTTTGCGTGCTTTGTATGTGAGAAATGTAGAACATATAAAAAAATGGGGGTAGATACATTTTTAAATGTCTAAAAGCCAATTTTCAATTCATGAACGACAATATAATGTTATTTTAACAGCGGGTAGCATATAAGGTGCATTTTCTTAAACATAATCTGGCTTTCAAGAACCACTTTAAATAATAGTCTATTAATTATTTTCTGCCTTCAATCTCTGCGATTAAACATGACAAAAAATGATGAATAATAACATTTGTGAAGTTTGAATTGCCATTGAATTGTGGGATTTAAAGAGACACAACTAAATTAAGACTTTCGAATGTACTTTAGACCACTGTGTTGAGATTATGACAATTCGGTGGGTTTGCATACTTAGGTAAGTTGGGATTATCACAATTAGATGGGTTTGCATACTCAGGTAAGTGGGGATTATCACAATTAAGTGGGTTTGCATGCTCAGGTAAGTGGGGAGTATCACAATTAGGTGGGTTTACATACTCAGGTAGTGGGGGTTATTACAGTTAAGTGGGTTTGCATACTCAGGTAAGTGGGGATTTTCATAATTAGGTTTGCATACTCAGGTAAGTGAGCGGCAAATTCACTTTCTCTTTTGCCTTCCTCTCGAAAAGGACGTTTCGTTACGCTGTGCAATAGTTTACAGCCAGGCTGCGAAGTGAGCGGCTTTTGATCCGATACAACCGGTTTCTGCACGACGTTTTTGAGACAGAGTTGCTATTCCTCTTGGATTCCTTTTCTCTCAGCCAGGCTGCGCGCGTGCTATCAGCTCATTTACTGTGTCTTATGACCATCTCAGGTAAATGGGTTACACACTTAGATCGCTGGACTTTATAAATAGTTGAACTGGTCAACACAATGGCGTGATCCAGAAACGCTTCTGTAACATGTTTAGTTACTGCTAAATCGACTGATAAATAAAATAAGATTCTCCGAGAGACAGCAATTTCAGTGAAGATACTAAAGATAACAATGTCTAGGTACATGTATGTTGTTGTTGGGCAACTTTACTTTTATGTGCTCCTGAAAAGGGCGTTAGGTGGCGCAGTAGCTTTTCTCACATTCAGAGCGTGTTGATGAAATCGTCTTCCGGGCGATTGTGCTATGTTTGACTTTATCTGCCTGACGGTCACTACTATGGGGATTACGTCGATCCCCCAACTTGTTAGCCCGACTGCTACGCAACAGCTTGTGAGGTCAGTGTTTTAATTCTCTGGAAGATTATGTCACATATTGAGTTGCAGTGTGTTTAGATCTTAGACTTAGAATTGGCCTAGAGTTCTGATTGTACGTTTTGATACTCTAATCTTTGTGTTGTGTCCATAAACATTAGGGGTTTTAGTTACAATCAACACAATGTATTGTCGTACTCACACTTACAATACTGAATACTGCAAACATTTTGTCAACTAGTAAGTAAGCAGTTCATATTTCATTAAAAAAGCATTGTCTGTGTCTTTCTTATCTCGCTATTTGTGGTCGCGTCAAGTAGATGTAATTAAAGCATTGCCAGTCATTTAAAACAATGGTTTTTTTGGACATTTATTTAGCATGAATCATTAAATTAAAATGTTCCCGGTGATTAATTGGTTTTAGAGGTATTTTGGAAATTGCAAACGATATCACGTCTGTAATACAAATTAATGTTACACATTAGATATATCAATGTTGTTGATTTCACACCTTTAACAAACATTGATGTTAAACATTAGATGTATCAAGATTGTTCATATTACACCTTTAATAAAAAATCAAGCGTGTTGGTATCATGATTTAGTACAAATCGATATTATCCAACATGTTGATATCACACCTTTAGTACAAATTGATGTTAAACATTAAACTCATTCAGATCACACCTTTGATAGAAATTGATGTTATACATTAAACTCATTCAGATCACACCTTTGATAGAAATTGATGTTATACATTAAACTCATTCAGATCACACCTTTGAGAGAAATTGATGTTATACATTAAACTCATTCAGATCACACCTTTGAGAGAAATTGATGTTATACATTAAACTCATTCAGATCACACCTTTGATAGAAATTGATGTTATACATTATCAAGCATGTTGATATCACACCTTTGGTAGAAATTTATGTTGTGCGTTATTTATATCTAGCTTATTGACATCACATTTTTACAATAATATTGACACTATCTGAACAGACAATATAATTAGTTTTATTAGAACAAGGCCTTCGGTAATTGCTTTCTTTGTTGTGTTAGTCAGATTTGTGTGTGGAAGATCAGAGTATATCTAGAGCGCTTATCAAACATGTACATATTACCATTTGTTGTAATAAATAGCTTTTAAAGAGCGCATTACCCCATTTACGAGAAGTCACGACTCATATAACAGTCGTGTACCTTGTGGCATGTGCTCCACTGAACTAGCAATCACAACCTCTTCTGTACGTGTAGTATAGTCTGATTAACCAGTTCTCGATTAGAAGTTCCAGAAACAACACAACCGCCTATACATGACGAAGGCTAATCAAGCGAGATGTCACACATCCACCCCTCTGGTGCCCTTCGTGTCAGAAAGTCAAAGCAATATTTGCATTTAAGAAAGATAGGTGACTGTAAGTTCTTATATTTTC
Source organism: Ariolimax columbianus (assembly GCA_036924085.1). Classification (NCBI taxonomy): domain Eukaryota; kingdom Metazoa; phylum Mollusca; class Gastropoda; order Stylommatophora; family Arionidae; genus Ariolimax; species Ariolimax columbianus. The sequence continues at coordinate 24,395,743 of JAVGWX010000003.1, forward strand.
ATATTCATCTTCAGGAATATTTCTAGAAATTCATGACTTATGACAGTGCTTTGCGAGTTCTTCACTGGCATCGGTTTACATCTATGCAGAAGGAACAATACTTTCTGTTAGTATTTCTAGTTTTCAACTGTTAGAGTTCGTGGTTGAGGCTTATATTATAGCGTATGTGGTTCATTTTCTAATAATCTCAATATATAATGTTGATGTGCTATATCTGCTACAAAATCACACATAAAATGATCGACATTTAGTCTTTTATGCTGCTATTGTCAGGCAGTAGTTATTGCGAAATCCAGATAAATTTAACCAGTTCGACCATCGTTAATTATTAATTCATCCTTTTTTGCTTTTAACTAATCAATAATTATTGATTTCATATGTTGCTTTAAGATGATAGATTCATAGTCACAAAAACATCTTTGATAACAGACTTGTAAAGTTCGACAAAATTATATACTGGTGTATGTAACCTATAACGCATGAGCAAGCTCTAATGCAGGTGTCTCAAACTCATACCGACCCGTGGGCCAAATGAGAACAAGGTTGGTCATATGTGTGTTGACCGCAGTATAACCTGCCAAAGTCATTTTATATATTGTGTTATTAAACGTCAAACCTTGAAACGCTAAATTATATTTACTGAAAACAAAGCCATATAAAATTGAACTTTTCTAAATACTTGTGAATTATTTTTGGACACCTAACTGGCAGCATTTTGCTTCAACCAGCAACATCAATGTTAGGCTTAATATACTGAGACGACGATAGTCTACGTGTTGCCGGTCAATGATCACCTGCCATTCTTGATATGAACGCTGGCTTGCTTATCTTCATTGACGAGGAAAACTGTTCTTAAATTAAGTGTTACCAAACATAGTAATAATGTTTGCACCTGAAATAAAAAAACTCTAAAAATCTATCTCGAGACAAAAGCGTGTTGAATTCTGGAATTTCATTGTTCATATATTTCTGTATCAACGTATTGTCGTGATGTAGCTCCCCATGCAAGTGCTCGTAAACTCTCTCAATATTTACAGAAACAAATGAATAAATGTAGTTCAACGTATTTAAACCATGAATTAAATTATCCGTGTGCGCCAAAGATCATATTTACATATTCATTCAACGTAAATAAAATTGTCCGTTTGCGCCAAAGATCAAATCTGCATATTCATTCTAAAATGTGATTTAAACTTTTCCAAGGATCTCAGAGTGGACACATGTGCGAGGTTCCAACAGTCAGTTGTTTCTGCTAGATCGTAAGTTTGGCACTACAGGACTTCTAAGAAACATACAATTGTGTCATCACAATAGATTTATCTTGGAGTTTCACGTTCTTCGTGTTCATGGCATCGACTAGGCCCGTTACAGAAAAGACGGTGCAGATAAAGTTTGAATCAGAGAAATTGGAAATCTGAATGTCTTTCATTTCAAGAGCAATACCAATCTGATTCTTAAGTGAAATAAACCGAGTACTCATTTCACCGTTTCAACAATCTACTTCAGTGGGATACACAAGATGGTAATATTCCCTTGTAAACTTTAATAAAAAAGGTGAACATTTAATCCTCCTGCGCGAATGAAATTGAGTTTTAACAATAACGTCACAAACATTCGTCATTTCAGGCTTTTCCTGCACATAGCTTCTTGTTGTAAAATACAATGGTTGCTTGTGAAGTTATTCCCTGTTACTGTAAGACTGTTCAGAGTGTGTTAGTCAAACAGCACTAATGTTTTCAGATCACATTGCTGGCCTCGGTTGACACGAATACGAGTTTGTCCCAAGTAATGCAGCCCTTTCAAGGCACTCTTCAGCTCCGTTTCATTTCAGTTTAACCTTGAAATAATTGGGGCATCTGTGCTGATACCTCCATAATCCTACGCCACCCCTCTCTGTCTGCAGTTGCTTTTTTGTGCTTCCGAGGGTCGTAGGTTAGTTATTCCATTCATGGATGCTGTCTTCCAATCATTTTCCCAGTCGTCCCCTGTCTTCGCTTGCATTGTACTGTGCTGTGTAGTATCGTATTTGCAAAGCGCTTAGACCTCGAGACGTAGCCATACCCAAAACATGTTCATTGAATAATTTGTCCTGAAATTTGGTTTCTCCATTGAACAGCAAAGTCGCTGCATTCGTTTTCAAAAATTGTGTTTCTGTTGAAAAAAACCCACCAAAACGGTGGAAATTAAAAAGCAAAATATATGTATATATATATATATCATTTGGTACTAACTTGTCCTAACTGTATCTCTTATTTACCCCCGCCCCCTCTCTATCTCCTCCTCTCTCTATTATCTCGCTTCCCCCTTCTACCCCCCTCTACCTACTCAGCTATCTAACTATATATCAATCTATCTATCTTTCTATCTCTTCTCCATTCCTGCATGATTTAAAATGTAAATGAAAATGTAAATGATATTTAAAAATGCACAGGAAGTTGTATTTGCAAAGAAGTAATAAAAGTAATTTAAAATACCAAATCACCTTTCGTCTTTTGATGGTTCCGAGAAGGTCGTCGTCAAGTCTATTTGCATTCTCATTTTCTCGTCATACTTTATCATTGGCACGTGTGGCATGTAGCCTAGTCGACAGTGAGCTGGCTTGCTTAGACTCGAATTATAGCGCGCCATTGTTCGAAATAAGGGATGGACAGAAACAAATTGGCGTGTGGTTTGTTCCTGGCACGGCCGCTCCTCCAGTCGACCCAGCTGTAAATGGATACCTCACGTATGAGTTGAGGAAGGTATACGAAAGGGTACTTGCCACCTCACCTCACATAGGCAGCGGCATAGTACATGAAGAGTAATCCTAATCCCCGACGGCAATTGTTGCCATGGGCGTGACCTTTACCTTTACTTGTGTAGGTGATATTTAGGAGTAGTCTGTAATAGCCCATGTTCCACAGTCATAGAGGAATATGGAAAGAACCGGGGAACGCATTAGTCTGACCTTTATGGCGAGGGAAAGTCCTTCATCTTTCCATAAATGTTTTAATCGGGCAAGCGGTGCTGTTATTTGTGCTATTCTGGTCAGGACGTTTGGTTTTGATCCCTCATCAGTGATGGTTTCGTCCATGTACTTGAAGCAGTTCACTATCCCAAGCTCTTATCCATTTACTCTTATCACAGCGTTGATTCCGTCTGTGTTGTTGGTCATCAACTTTGTCTTTTCTGCGTCTATCTCCATACAATAAACCTGTGCTGTTACATCCAGTCTTCGGATGAATTCCTGAAGTTCTGTCTCAGTCCCTGTTAGCCCACCATTGTCATCCACAAAGCGTTAGATGGTCATCGTTATATCCTTTAACCTTACGGTACCATAATGTTCAAGGTCATCACGCCTAATTATTTCTAGAAATATGTTGAAGAGTGTCGGGGAAAGTATAATCCTTGTTTAACGCTGACGGATGTGAACCATTCACCCATTCTTTTATCCGCAAAGACTGAGCACTGTCCATGAAACATGTCTGGTCCGTTGTGGTACCATTCAGCGCTGTTTAGTCTAGTCTGGTCCGTTGTGGTACCATTCAGCGCTGTTTAGTCTAGCAACACTGTCCATGAAACATGTCTGGTCCGTTGTGGTACCATTCAGCGCTGTTTAGTCTAGTCTGGTCCGTTGTGGTACCATTCAGCGCTGTTTAGCCTAGCAACACTTTAATTACTCTTACCAAAACTATTGACAATCTTTCAAAGTTTCTAGACATTTGAATCAATGGTTACATAACATTACTTGCTGCATGTAATAGTATTAGTGTACCAGCTGATACCTTAAAAAAAGGTTCTTTTAATCCTGGCAAAGATTTTCACTTACTTTAACAAAGAAGAGTGACAAAACTGATAATGGGATTCCAGAATTACAGTTATGAGGGAATACTCATTAAAGCCGGCCTACAGTGTCTAGAAAAGAGATGAATTCGATGGGTCTTAATACATATTTATAAGATAATCAAAGGAAAGGATAAATTAGACTATAACAAGTTTTTCAAAATTGAACTACCTACAAGAGCATTGGAGCACAGTTACACATTAATTAAAGAAAGGTCCAGATTAAATTCCAGAAAATATATATTTAGTCATAGAGTGGGAAATGCATTGGCACATGAAATAGTGGCGGCGGGTCAATTAACGCATTCAAGAAAAGAAACTGGTTGTATACAAACTCTGTAGAGTTGTGTAAACGAGTATAAAGGTGTTCCGTTAAGTTAACAAGACACTCTTTGGTAAATTGAATTTCTGAAAATTGTTTTGATGATTTAGCAATCATATGACTTATTAAAAAATATGCATGTGTTGCGTCTTCATTTGACTTTCTCATGTTCCAAAGGGATTTTTGTTGCTTCACAAGTGCTTGTTTCGGCTGCAGAGGTATCCTCTCTCATTTTTTTGTTTTAGTAACGACACAAGTCTGACCATAAATCATGTTGTAGGGACGAATAAAATGTTACTCTTTACGCGCAGTTTTCGTTTGAAGACTTCTTAGACATTAACTCTTCCTTCAAATATTTTCTATTTCTTCTAGAACAGAAAAGGTCCACCCATAAATAAATAGGATTACTCAGTGCTCTTGGTCCAGTCTAGGATGCTGTCACCCACGCTTTATTTTGTACTGGTAAGTACTGTCTAGCTAATAAACTCTCCCTACAACAGATACAGATAGGGCATTTATATTATGTTTGCTTTAACAAAAAATACTTTTCAGTTCTGATCTACGTGAAAACTTGTACTTCGCTATCTGATTTCGATTACACATTTGAGGTATTAAGAACTAAGAAAAAAACCTAGACTAATCTTAACTAAGCAAACATTTTACTTGTGTGAATGACAACAGCTTTATTCTTCTACCATACTACTTTGAGGTCATAAGAAACAAAGAAGTGAAGTGTTCAATGAAAAAACAAAAAACGTCCACTGTGTTCTTTGTTCCTCCTTAACTCTCAAAGTTGATCTTTACTCAACTAAATAAAGATTCCCAAAAAATTATAGATAGATTGCTTTTTTACACATTAGACGAGTCATTAGACAAGTCAAACCGGGGCTTTTTTTGTAAGGAAAAGATGATTTTTTTTTCAAGTAATCAAAATGACATTTATGTTTCGTTATAATCTCCTGCAAAGTTTATGCCCTTATCTCATCGTTTAAGTAATTCTTGAAAAGATTCAGAGTAGAAAGATTTGTCAGTATGTCTGAACCAATGCAGAACAGCCTGTTTCACTTCGTCAGTGCTGAAATGCTGACCTTCCAGGTGGTGATTGCGTATGCTTGCCCTGCTTGTATGTTCGTTTCGATTCAGGAGTATAATGATGCGCCCAAGTTTCGTAGTGAAGCGGTCCAAAACGTTATGCCCTTCCATGTCGAAACGTTCCTTCAATTCAGTGCAGACTTGAACTCTTCACTGTCGGTCAAAAGCGGAAAGCTGTCTTGGCCACCAACGTACACACTAACTTTCAGAAAATGCAAATAATAGTGTTCCCCGTACCCAGAGAAATATGTACCTCTTGTGCGACAGGTTATGCGTCGATTTTCCAGGTTAAGAAGTTCCACAATCTGGATATTCCCTGGAATAAGGTTGTGGGTTGAGAGCCTCCCCGACTGGGATCATCACTCATTTATGTACGGCTTTCTTTACAACTTTTACATCATTAAAATGTCTTACTGCAGCTGATTGTCTCATCACCATATTGTGATTGTAGTCATCTGTACATTTCCGCAGGTTTCACCACTTCTTTCACAAGAAACCTAATCACAACACGCTGTTCCGTGCAGGCACTAATAGTGTTGTCCGTCATTTTTAATTTACCTGTCATGTGACTGAACCCTTGGCAAATGGGCTACCTATCAAGACACAAGTGCCCCTAACTAATGATAGTAGTTCCAGCACGCTATAACCCATTCGGCTAGAACTAGAACAGTAATATATATATATGCATTTCATATATATTTACTTTTTTATTATTTTCTAATGCACTTTGTTTCGGTTAAAAATTTATAAATTATATATATATATTTAATCAATATAAAGAATTACATTTTTAACGAAATTAAAAGAAGAAACAAATTTAGTGAGCTATGAGAGCTGGTACTAATGTCGACGCGTTGAATAAGAAGGGGGAGGTAAAACGCAAAGCTACCAATTCCTTTAACACGTTAGCTAGAGAGTCCAAAAGCGAGCGATGGAAGGAGTTCATTACAGGTGTGGGTAATAATAATACTCTCCAGAAGTTCTTTAACATGCATCGAAAGATGAATGGAAAGACTACACACCAGCTTATCTCCAACATTAAAGACGCCACAAGAATGTCCATGAAGACAGACGAAGAGAAGGGTCTGAGTGTTGTCAGTCGATATGTTACCCAGACTGACAAAGGGGACAGAGATGCTCGCATCTTAGACGCAGCCACCAGGGAAGAGGCTTATGTAGGCCTGATCACCGAGGCGGAGGTTGTAAATAGCCTACGTACCAGCAAAAACACTGAGCCGGGTCTTGTATTGCCACATCAAGCAGTTGGATGAGACAGAGATAAGAAATATGGTGAAGGAGTTCAACCACACTATAGACAAGTCATATGTGCCTGAGGACTGGCTTCATAGCTATTTGTGCCCACTGCCTAAACCTGGCTCCACACTCCTCAGCATCTATCGAATAATCACCATACAGAATGTATAAGGACAATTCCTCGAGAAGATGGCCAAGAAAATAATGGCCTACCTTGAACGGGAGCAGATTCTGCCCGATACGCCGGACAGCTAAAGCACAGTGAAGGTCGCCTGGGGTAACGGTGGAACTTTCGCGTATGATGTGTATGAGGGTTGTCAGTCAAAGTAAGAAACAGTCGCGGTGGCACTCGACCTGGAAGACGCATATAAACATGTCGATTTTTGGACTTTAATTACATGTCTGAAGCAGTATTGTTTAAGCCAGTGGCTGGTTCGTTGGATTTCAGCTGCCCTGATGGAAAGAACAGTTGGGCTACACTTGGGATCGTGGACATCAGAATCAAATATGTCCAGGACTGCCTCACGGATCTCCGCTCTCACTGATGCTGTTCAATATTTACACAAAAAAGTAGCCAATATTAAACCCACAGGGACAGGGCGAACGGTGACATTTGCCGAGGACATCCTAACGTACAGGACTGGCTCAGACAGGCAAGAGTTGGTCAAAGACACCCATGAAACCTTGCAAGCAATCTCACGGTGGTGCGGCGACTCAAGCTCCAAGATCAATCCGAACAAGGCCTGCATGATGTGGTGCTCTTTGAATAATTCTATAGTAAAGACTGAACTCCCGGGCATCACTTTTGATGGTTGCACCATTGACAGGTGTGCCAGGTTGAAATACCTCGGAGTGACATTTGATCGCAGTCTTTCCTATAATGGCTATGTTGACCACGTCGTACAAAGATGTAAGAGAGGGTTAGGAGCACTCAAGTCCATGGCTGCTGCCGACTTGGAACAGCGCCTCCTTTTCATCCTATTTCGTCCAGTCGGCTTGTCTGTCATCGATTACGGACTAGACCTCCTTACACTATCAAGAACAGAGTATGAAAGGTTTTAACGCATCCAGAATGAAGGTATGCGACTGGTTCTGGGCTGCACTAGAGATACCCGGATTATGAGGATGCGGTACATGTTGGGATTGTTATCGGTGACATCCAGACATAAACTGGCACAAGTCAAAGCCTATATGCGTGTCACCACAGACACTCGGCATCCTCTGCACAGTAGTATCTCAGACATCAATGGATCAAGAATCAAGAAAGGATCGTCATTGATGACACAGACAGAGACAACAATCGGACACATCACTCTAGCTGAGACGATAGCCAAAGGGGAAAAATGGGTCCACACTGAAAATAGAATGAATAGAGTACCAGAGAGTCATCATAACCTTAGGCAAGGAATGCAGAGAATGGAGCAACGGGTAGCAGAGCACGAGGTAAATCAGCTGATAACTGAGAACACGAAGGAGAACGATGCCGTCATATACACCGACGGATCAGTGCTGCGCAGTGGGACATCAGGTTGGGGTTTCTTGGCTAGAGTGAGAGGACAGGTCGTTGCTGAGCGCAGTAGGGCATACATGTCAACAACCTCCAGTATGAGAATGCAGCGTAAGCAATGAACTCTGCCCTGAAATAGATATCTGAGACTTCTGTAACAAGGGCAGTCATCGTGACAGACGCGCAAGCCGTACTTCAGCAGGTACAGAACGGATGGCTTAGGTACGAGTGGATAGCAGCTGTTGAGGCATTAGGCCTCCAGGAGTTGACATGGATCTATTGTCTTGCTCATTCTGGGGTTAAGGGCAATGAAAGAGCTGACATCATGCCTTCACAAGCTCCCAATATGGGCACATTAGTGATGAAATGAAGTGACATTTTAAAATCAATCAATGCGGTAGATGAGGACACCGCAGTAGACGAAGCAGCAATCCACAGACTGCAAAGTTTCGACATTAATCAAGGTTCGAGCGGAGTATAGCGCATGAGAGGACAGAGCAGGAGAGTGTACAATCAGCGAGCTACAGAGACCATCAGTATCCATATCTTACGCCATTTGATGAGGGAGATTGAGTACCTATGTGTTTGCTCGGAGTGCATTGACGTCGATTCTTAGAAACAGAAATACAAGTTTGATCTGTTTAATTGCTCATGATATTATTAGTTTTGATCTATCTACAGACAACTTTTGTACTGCGTCATATAAGTAACTATCTGAATTTAGACGGCATAAACAATTTTCTACCTTGGCTTTAAAGTAATTAGTTAATTTCATATATGACGTGAGAAAATTCGATGTATATAAGTTAACTGGCTCATCTATTAAACTACTTTTGTATGTTTGAAAAATGTATGATAGCTTTTGTTTGTATTTTAGCTTCTCTACGGAGCGGCCGATATAAGTTTAGGTAAGTATCGGTGCCTATAGCACATATGTTTGTTAAAACTTCTACATTATAATACCGATGTAATAATGTATTTCTTTTGAAATTAGTAATCTATTTTCTCTCTCTCTCTCTCTCTCTCTCTCTCTCTCTCTCTCTATCGCTCTCTCTCTCCCCTCTTTCTTAAAATAAAAACATTTTTTTTGTAAACCTAAAAATATATCTACATTCATAGCCTAATATTACCATTATAAAATATTTGGTCTGACTTTATTAATAAAAAATCAATTTTTGGTAGCATGCCCCCTTAATGTGTCCAAAGTATTTTAATGTTATGTTCATGGTGGAATTTATGAACCAGTTCTTCTCTATGCCATACTTTTTTTTTTAGTTCAGGATTTTCCGAGTGCTTGTCAACAGTAGTTCGATTCGAAAGACTGTTCTCTTCTTTGAGATTTTTGTAACTGTCCATGTAATTCAACCGTGTTCTGTCACGGAAAAACACAGGTTCTCAGAATTGTCACTTTTGTTGGTGGGCTGATATTCTAACATAGTTTCCTCAGGTTGTGTAGCCTCTGCATTGTCATTAGCAATCGCCTTTATAAATTTATTTTCAGCAGTCACCATTATTGTCTATTCTGAAGCCCATATACTCCAAGTCCGCGACCTGTTCTATTTCTACTCTTCTGAATTTGAATTGATGTCGACTTCTTATTTGTCGGTGGTCATTATCTTTGTTTTGTTTATGAACTTGTTTTGATCTTTGCTACATCTGCTTACGGATGTAATTAGCAGCTCTAACCACCCTGAACTGTTTGATCACTGTGTTGTCTGCGTATCTTAGCTCTGGGATCTTGTTTCTGCGGATTGTGAAGGGAGCTTAACTTCCGATACTTTCTTCCTCTCTAACGTTCCTCATCATGCACTCCGCTTAAATGTTAAATAATTATGGAGAGATTATACATTCCTCTCTTACTTCCCTGTGTACTTTGAACCAATTTGATGTTTCACCAGATACTCTGACAACAGCTTGTTGTTCCTGATATAAAGATTCGATCAGATGGGTTATAGAGTAAGATTTTCCCCAGATTCGAATGTTTTATAAAATCGAACACGTTGGTGTAATCGATAAAGCAAGTAAACAAATCTAGGTTAAAAACTCTACAGGTTTCATACAGGTTCCTCGTGTTTCTAGGTCTTTCTGTCTTTTCCGATGCCTGATTGCACTTCATAGATTTCGCAAATTTTCTTTCTTTCCTCTTAAATATAATCGGCAAGAGTATCTTGCTAGTGTGGCTTATTTGCGCAAAGTGCAGTAATATGTGCACATGTTTAGGTTGTCTTCCCTTAAAAGATGAATATAGATTGATCTCTTCCATGTTTCTGGACACTCTGCACTGTGTCAAATCCTTTTGCACAGTACATGATAAACACCAGCACTGGCCGTCTCTCTTGCTTGTATTAGTTCTGCTGGGATGTCATCGCACCCCGGTGACTTTCCTTTTTTTGACTATTGATTGTCGAGCGTACATTGTCTAGTATGAGTTCAGGTTCTCTCTCTTCGGTCAATAGTGGGTCATGTTCTATTCCGGTCGATATTATAGATTGTAACTGGTTGCTTTGAGGTGTCTTTATACATGGTTACACAGTACTCCATCGATATTTTCAAAATATCTGTGTTGTCTGTTAAATTGTTGTTCTCTTTAACATTGATTACATGTGGTACTCGTCAGAACTCTCTTGTCAGTGTTTGTATCTCCTTAAAGGCATCTCCCGTCCTGCCTTGTTGTTGAAGTTCTTTACTGTTTTTACAGGTGTCCATAACGTACCTTGTACCAAAGTTTGGTCCGGTTTCATTTTAACACGCCTCGTGTGTGTGTATATGTATATAGTCTTAGTCGACCTGTGCATCTGCAAGGGCTTTGGCCCTTGTGCAGGTCCCAACTTTTGTGCGCGTTGGTAGTAACTGGCTACATTTCTTTGCTTAGCGAGCTGGGCTCGAATAGTGCTATGTTTTTTAGTTTTGTGCTGGTCTCATCTCGGTTTCCAGTCGATTCTGTCTCCGTCACGGGTTGTCCGGTGGATGGGTGACTTGTTTGTTTGAGGATCGCGCGTGTTGTGCAGCTCGAGCGAATCTTGGAATCAATTGGTGGATCTGCCAGGTGGTCTATTTTTGCCACGCGGGTACTACAGAGTGGTTGCAATGCTTCAGCGTTCGTCTTTCCTTCTGACTATATGGCCAGTCCAGTGGTGGTTGAAGTTGTTGGCAGGATGCATGACATCCTTGACGTGTGACAATGCCCGGATGTCGCTGTTGTGTAAGCCTATCTGGCGCTGTTGCCATTGTGATAGGCCCACAAGACTTAGTTAGAGCGAGGCATGTGTTGTCATTAGCTGGTTCTCCGTGGTTTTTGTCAGAGACTAGGTTTTACATCCATAGTACAGCGCTGGTAGGACCACTGAGTAGAATATGTCAGCTCAGAGACTGGTGTATCTTGTGGCCTCTGGTGCCCTCTTTATCGAGTCGAAGGCGGCCCAGCTTGCTGGAAGGCGCTTGACCATCTCAGGCGTCAAGTTATTTTCCATATTGAGGAGGCGGCCGAGATATATATTATTTGACATCCTGTAATGGTGTATCATATATGGCCCTGGGGTTGGGCTCGGCAAAATGGTTGCGTTTATCGTTCGCTTTTTAATGTTTATGGCTAGGCCCGCTTTCTTGCCTTCTGCATCCAGAGATGCTAGCACCCGTGTCGCTTCGGCAAGATATATTGCGGATCCCAACTTTATGTTCATTGTTTTCTGTCTTAGGTCGCGGTGGACCAGTGGGGGATACATTTCCCGTATGTAGCATTGTAGATGTTGCTGGGTTCGAGAGAGTCAGTCAAGCGCGTATGTGGTCTTCCCCGTGCTCCTCTTCTGTCTTTCTGGCACCAGACTGCTGTCGCTGTGCTCCAACAGTCATCAGTTCTACGAAGCAGGTGACCAGCCCAGCAATGCTTTGTCTTGTCTGTGTGGGTAACTGCACCTTTCACCAATGACATCTGCCGCACGTCGGTGTTGTGAAGACCTTTCAAACGTTGGTTGTGGAGCGTGAGGCTGATCATATGTCTCTCTAGGAAGGCTTGGGTTACTCTGTGTTTGCACTCCATTTCTTTTGTAAGAGCCCTTGTTTCTGAGACACAACACATTGCAGGTTGAACTGTGGTGTTGAATAGGGAAGCGCGCAGACTTTGGTCGTGGGTATGGTCTAGTGCCGTCTTTATAGACGAGAGAGCCGCCCAGCCCGCGTGATGACGTCTTGTTAGTTCTGGGTTTAGATTGTTCTGCATGTTCAATAAACGTCCCAGGTAGATATACTACTCTACGTTCTCCAGATTCTCGCCATTGAGGATGACTGGGTCATTTGTAGTGAAACAGTTACGCATGACTTTTGTCTTGAATGCGATTGGCTCGAGACCCGAATTTCTTCCTACTATGTGAAGCATAGCTACCATCTGGTTGGCGTCTTTGGCTGTTTCTGTGATGAGCACTATGTCACCATCGAAGCGGAGATGGTTAAATCGCTTGCAATTGATGTTGATGCTAAAGGGGGTCCTGTCGGACGGCCTGATGATGGACTCCAGGCATCAGAAAAAGAGAATTGGTGAAATATCCATTGGCGAACACCTTTCTGGACGAATACTATTACTGGTCTTTGGAATGGTTAGAGGGTTCTTTGTACAGGCTGTGTAGCAGTTGGCAAGAATTCTTAAAAAGCCATGATCTATGCCTTAGTCCAGCAGAGAGTGCCAGAAGAAGAGTGGCTCTACAAAGGGAAATGCCTAATATAATCGATAAAGGTGAAGATAAAATGCGTTTGGAACTCTCAGGATGTCTGAATTAGGCGGCAGCAGGTTTAAAATTGGTTCATTGTGCTAGAGGAGCGCCGAAAGCCAGCCTGTTTAATCGTTTACGTGGGCTCGAGGAGATGACACCTCCTAGCGAGTATACATTTGGTAAAGAGTTTGTAGGTGACAGGAAGAAGGATAATTAAACGGTAATTTTCAAGGTCTTTCGTGTCTCCTTTTTTTATGTAGGAGTATTGTTTCCGAGTTACGCATGCTATGGGTATTGTTCCTGTATGGAGGCATGTTATATATCATTTAGCTAAGGCTAGATGAAGTGGTAGTCCATAGGCTTTGATGTCATCTGCAGTGAAGTTATCTATTCTCGGTGATTTCCTAGGTGACATACACTCAAATGAATGGCGAATATCTGAGGGTAGGAAGTTTGAAAGGGGTGGAAGTGGGGATTGTGTCGGGATGGTTGAAGAGTCAGCTGACTTGAATAATTCCGGGTAATACTCCTTCATGCTGTCCCCCATTTCTGGTCTAGAAGTAGTTCGCTACACATCAGGTGCTTTCAAGCAGAGAATTACCAGTGGTCCTCGGCGATGTGTAGAGAAGCTAGTTTGCGTCGGGACTCTGTCGCTGCAAAGAGGTTTTGACGGCAAAGTGAACTCAGGGCACCGAAAGCTGTATTGTTGGTCGATGAGCGAGTCATTTTGCGTCTATCAACCAGCAATGCTCGTATAGCTTGTGATATTCTATTTTTTGTGGGGTTTGATACCGGGAGTCTGGCGGGGTTGTGATGGACTTGATTTTATTCATTAGGGTGGCGGAGTCGGCATCGATGTCCGTGGTGGTGGATGCTGCAAGGATGACACTATCTACAAGGATGACACTATCTGCAAGGATGACACTATCTACAAGGATGCCACTATCTGCAAGGATGAAACTATCTACAAGGATGACACTATCTACAAGGATGACACTATCTACAAAGATGACACTATCTGCAAGGATGACACTATCTGCAAGGATGACACTATCTACAAGGATGACACTATCTACAAGGATGACACTATCTGCAAGGATGACACTATCTACAAGGATGACACTATCTACAAGGATGACACTATCTACAAGGATGACACTATCTGCAAGGATGACACTATCTACAAGGATGACACTATCTACAAGGATGACACTATCTGCAAGGATGACACTATCTACAAGGATGACACTATCTACAAGGATGACACTATCTGCAAGGATGACACTATCTACAAGGATGACACTATCTACAAGGATGACACTATCTGCAAGGATGACACTATCTACAAGGATGACACTATCTACAAGGATGACACTATCTACAAGGATGGCAGCTAACGTGGGGTTGAGAATTCGATCTAGGCCTCTGTGTAAATCATACCTCTGTAGCTTTGTATGGCGGATGTTGAAGTGAAAGTGGGCGCGGAGAGACGATGGTCGCTGCCTGTGCAGAATGAAGCAGAAACGGCCACTTCTGTTGCTATTCTGTGATTTGATAGAATGTGGTCAATTTTAATTCGGTGTTGTGCGCTGGGAGATATGTGTGTATATCTCTTGGAGAGGGGTTTCTTGAAGAGGCCGCTGCAGTGGAACAACCAGTTCATTTCGCAGAAAGTAGCTAATCTATTTCCGGCTTCATTTCGTAGCTCGCCTGATTGAGGACCCACATAGGTTTCGTCAATTTGGTGAGGCTTCATTCTTGCGTTGAAGTCACCTTCAATGATTTTGAAGAAGCTGCGGTCTTGTTGTAGAACGTCATAGATGTTGTTGTAAAAGTTGGCGTGTTCCTGTTCAGTCTTATCCGCTGTCCATGCATATACCTGTATAATGGTGGCAGTGAAGTGTTTTGAGATGACATATGCTAGTCATGCCAGGCGGGGGTCTATGAATGTCACCTTCTGGACGAAGTGAGCAATGTGTGGGGCAACGAGACAACCAACTTATGATGTGGAATTGAGCTTCCGAGCGCCAAGGTAGACGCCAAGGTAGACTGGTAGATTCCAGTCAAGCGCCGTGTCGGCTACTGATCAGATTCGCTTCCGAAACGTGTGTATTTACTGTGATGTGTAAGGCTATTTTCGAAGTATCATCGATTTCTCTTGGATATTAATGTGCAACTTTCTGATTTGTAAACAAATGATCTAACTAAACGTTTGTTATGTGATTTATACAGTGCTTCTTTACATCCTGAGATGTGTAGAACAAAACTTGCCCAATTATCAACACACAGTCCTAAGTCGCAAACGTAGGCTACACGCCCATATCTAGGTCAAGGGCCAATCATCAAAATACGTGACATTCTACATCCCTCGCAATGACCGCTAGCATGTCCAACAAAACAGGCGTATCTGCTGTCGCTCCGGTAAAACAAATTAATTACTCCAAAATTTCCCTTCTGGCGCTACAGTTCGCAGGATCAACACATGCAAATAACTACAAAAATAAACTCTAGGAACACAAGATTATGAAAGTCACCACGATAATCGCTGGAGCAAGAAATACAAGAAACCCCACAGGAAAGAGAGGTGGAAAAATAAATCAGAGACATGAAGTGAACCGATCGAAACCAGTGACACCATCTTCGGATAGATGGAAAGATCATAGTCAAATAAAAAACGTAACGGATACTTTACAAGGCCAGCCCTTTTGTCAGCAAAAAAAACTGCAATGCTACAAACAACTTCAACTCCTATCCCAGCCCCCTCACAAGTACATCCCCGCTAGTCGGCCTTGTGGTCAGCAGTGGTCAGCGACCCATAGCTGACTGCTAGCGTCAGAGCCAGCGAAGCAGAACTGCTTAGACCCTTCTACACCTCCATGCGGTGAACCTGGATGGCAAGCTGCAGCAGGGCTGACTGGCTAAGGAGAAAGGATCGAAGAGGGAATACTTACCCGGTACTAAAAAAAAGCTGGCTGAAGTCGGATGTGTTGGACCGAAAGGTGCAAATATCGCAGTAAAGCTGTAAACTAATACACAACGCATTCCGTTCTCTGGACTATATTCTGCTACTTAAGCCCTTTCAGGGTTTGGTAGCGGGAGATTGAGAACGAACGAAGCCAAGCCAAGCCAAGAGAAGCAAAACACATGGACAGGGGCGTTTCCGTCTCGGATCCACGGACTATCGGAGGACTCGCGCTCGACACAAGAACCTAGCAATATGCATATTCAACTGCCGCACTATATGCTCTGCACCTCAACTAATCCATCTTCTGGATGAGTGCGGCAAAATTTAGTATGATATTATCATCCTTTCGGAGACCAAGCGTGAAAATGAACTCTCAGCAACCTGGAAAGACGGTACAGGCGTCTACGTTGGCACCCGGAATGCCAATTCCATATACATATATATATATGTATATATGTGGTCATAAATTTTCAGTTTTAGTTAGTCTCACTTATCACAACAGAATGAAGAGACAGTACGGACTCCACCAAATCAGACACACTCACGAGCACGCTCTCCTACTCTCCGACTGACCACACCATTTGAAGAGCGGAGAGATGCTCGTACACATATTCTTATTATCAATGGTGTATACACTGTAATACACTCGCACAACGTTTGTAATGTTAAACAATCACATACACACACATAAGGCACACTCCACTCTTCTCGTGCGCACACACACATAAACACATAACAGACACTACACACCATATATACGTAACTTCTACATATCACACGGGAGGAAGACTAACGTCTGGTCAGGCATAACATATTGATCAGACATGTTAAATGTTACAACATACTGGCCAAGACACTCACCTCATCTTCCTCGTAGCCCTCCCTGGACCAGGACTGTTTTCGCGGCAAACTGGCTAACGGGGTGGGGAATCCCCGTGATCCCCGTAGTCGTAAGCGATACGCAGATGAAGCCAAGTATAGCACAACCGCCTGGGGGACCTCGGTCTATCTTCATCAGCACGCTTCGGATGTGAGGAAAGCCACTTAACATCATTTCCAGGGCGCACAAAAGAGTAAACCTACTCATTGGGGGCATTTCAAACAAGAACTTATACATAACACAAACTACATACCACACACCCACACGGCACCATCGACGTACGTCCATATACGCACACTCGCACCACATGTACCACACGCACACTATACTACACACACTACACACACTCCACATACACACATACACTCCACACACCGCACATACACGCACATCATACGCACGTTATACTCCACACATAACACACACCGCGTGCACACACACCACACTAATATACTAAACACATAACACACCGCACACACACATCACACATCGACTCACGTACTACACACATAACGCACACACACACACCACACATTGCACTCACATACTACACACACAACACACACCGCACACACACACACTACACATCGACTCACATACTACACACACAACACACACCACGCAAACACACATACACACCACACATCGCACTCACATACTACACACACATAACTCACAATCGCATGCACCGCAACACACACACAAACAAATATACACACCGCACACACACACACACAAACACACACACAAATACACACACAAACAAACACACACACAAACACACACACAAACAAACATACAAACAAACAAGCACACACACACAAACAAACAAATACGCAAATAAGGACAACCACAAACGAACACACACAAACAAACAAACACACACACAAACAAACACACACAAAAACAAACACACACACACAAACAAACACACACACACACAAACAAAAACACACACACAAACAAACACACACACACACAAACAAACACACACATAAATAAACACACACACAAACAAACACACACACAAACAAACACACACACAAACAAACACACACACAAACAAACACACACACACAAACAAACACACACACAAACAAACACACACACAAACAAACACACACACAAACAAACACACACACAAACAAAAATACTGCTAATCCTATTAATTTTCGCTTCCCAGGAACCAGCAAGACATGCTTCATGTTGACAGCAGACATAGTATTTGCTGTGGACTCCTCATTTAGTATTCGTCTCCAGGACTATTTTCGTCAATTGGCTTTTCTCAAGGCTGTAGTCGACCATTTCACGATTGGCCACAACCACGTCCAGATTGGAGTCATTTCCTTTAGTTCGACTGTCCGCTTGGACATTCACCTCAACAATTTCACCACAAAACGTGACCTCAAAGAAGCTGTTGGTAACATACAACAGATGGAAGGTGGCACAAACACGTTTAAAGCCATCAAGTTTGCTCGCAGAGTCATGTATGAACCCGATAATGGAGGTCGACCATGGTCCAAGAAACAGTTAGTGCTGATAACGGACGGGTTGTCTTCGAATATCAGCGCCACTTTGTTGGAAGCGTCTATAGCCAAGAGTGTTGGGATTGAAGTGTTCAGCATTCTGGTTGGTGAAGTTGCTGATGATATCGAGATCCGTGGCGTTGCTAGCGATCCTAAAGAGCATCATGTGTTTAGAGTGGAGAGCTACAAGACGCTTGTGGGGATAGAAAATAGTTTGAGCAGCGCCGCATGCCATAGTAAGTCGATAGTAACAGTTGTTCAAACACCCCCTATCACTCACTATATCACATGCTTACCCACTATCACTCACCATATTACATGGTCACTCATTGTCATTCACTATCACTCACTATATCACATGCTCACTCATTGTCATTCACTATCACTTACTATATCACATGCTTACTCCCTATCACTCACTATCACTCACTATATCACATGCTCACTCACTACTCACTCACACACATTATTCACAAATTTCACTCACTCACTCGCTCGCTCACTCCCCCATTCACTCGCTTACTCACTTACTCACTAGCTCACTCACTAACTCATTCACCTACGCATTAATTATCTTGTTTTTAACAAATAATTCATTCACTCGCTCATTCATATTTTGCACATGGCAGTGTATTGCATCACCAATAAAAGTGATTCCATACCGGAGAGCCTGTGCCTGAAGCACTATGTGTGATGTGACAGTGGTGTCTTCTTTAGAAACATGTTCTACATTATAACGTTGCTAGCACCAAATTCAACCGTCAGATCATAATATTTACGACATTATTGGAGTAACCGTAGTGCTATTCTTTCCTCCCTAGTAAGAGGTCATAGGATCGACCTGGTTTGCAAGACTGGAAAGTTTTCTTACTTTTCGAATCGAGGCATGCTTGAAAAGGTGAACACAGGTCCTCCTAGCAGTAGTGCAATGCACGACTCCATAGTAAGCTCACCATTATGGGGAATACAGTCTCGATCCCCACCTGGTTGACCAGCCTGATGTGAGATAGTCTGTTTCCGGGAGGAAGAACGAGGACATGAAGTGAGGTCATAATCAGTGTTACTCCTTACTCCTGCACGACTGGAATATAACAAATATTATAGATCATTTATCAACTCACTTCCACGGCCTGGGAAGGATTGTTTAAACACTTCCTTAAAACCAAAGGAATCGTTGTGGAATTACTTCTATAAGACTTTACCTTTGTGGTATCCGAGATGGAAAGAATGAAAATTTATTATTGTATTATTGTTAAAGTCACTCCCACGTGAGTTAATTTAACTCTGGACTTTTCTTTTGCTGGCTGGTTACAGTGGCTTTTCTTACACCCCGAAACGTGCTTGAGAAAACATCGCTACGCCTGTTTAATCTGCATGTGTCTCTGCTAACAAATATGGCTACGTCTGTATAATCTGCATGTGTCTCGGCTAACAAATATGGCTACGTCTGTATAATCTGCATGTGTCTCGGCTAACAAATATGGCTACACCTGTATAATCTGCATGTGTCTCTGCTAACAAACATGGCTACGCCTGTATAATCTGCAGGTGTCTCTACTAACAAACATGGCTACGTCTGTATAATCTGCATGTGTCTCTGTTATGTATTGAACACATGTGTGCAGTTATGAATATATGCTTCCAATATTGGTATTTTGAATTTAGCAGCTGTTACCAGATGTTATCGCCTGAGTAGCAGGTTGGTAGATATATTGCTCTCACGGTAAAGAAACAGTATTCGGTCCTAGTTATCAACACTCTCCCTTCGATTCAGCTGTAAATTGGTTACTGGGTTACTTTAAGAGAAGGAAAGGCAGCGAGGAAAAGAATTCGTCCCAGCATTCCAATAAAAAACAGCTTATAACATTAAAGTCTCTAACACTTCATCCCCGATAGCAACGTCTACCACGGGCTACCTTTACTTGTACTTTACCATAAATTATTCTATTTTCAGGACATGCACAAAGATTGTTTGTTCATATCTTAGCCATTTCCCTAGAAGACTGCCTTTGGGGATGAAGTGTTACCGACTTTATTGTACTTGGTCTCAGATATTTCTGACCCTCGCTGATTTGAATTCCCTACCTGTAAACCCAACACCAATATACATCAAGGTATTCTCAGACGCGTAACTACCGAGAAATGAAGCCTGCATCCTTATCATGTCACATCGCCCTTTCAGCTCTGCGAATATTCATTTTTGCAACCAAATAAACGAATATTTTCATGTTGTTCTAACTAGATCCAACTTTGATATGCAAGGTCAGTCGTTTGATGAGGACTTGTAGTCGTTTGATGAGGACTTGTAGTCGTTTGATGAGGACTTGTAGTCGTTTGATGAGGACTTGTAGTCGTTAATGAGTGTTTCTGTGTTCTTGACAGGTGTCACTCCAATGGACAGCAAGACGAACAACGACGACTTTGAGGACGGTGATGATGATGATGTTAGTGATGATCCGACTGTGGCAGCTTTGATGGGTAAATATATGTTATAGGTATACTAGTGTCCACTGTCTCTGTGTCTTTGTGGAGTTGCGCTTGGTCGATACGTTTAGATGTCATCTTTCTAATCACACGGTAATGCGTTCATATTCTGGTGAGACTTAGGTTTATTTCTATCATAAAAACTGAATATGTACTATGCGTTAGGACTGCATAAGCATGCGACCTTTATTCCTACTGCTCTTTTAATCCTCATGGTGGTCCTCAGCAATGAGAGTAAACACTGGAGTGAGTTTCAATAGGTTGTGTGTGTGTGTGTGTAGGGGGGGGGGGAGTGTGAGTGTGAATGGGAGTGAGTGAGTGAGCCGTATGTTCATGAGAAAGTTTGAGAGATTGAGAGAAAGAGAGAGGGAGAGAGAAAGAAAGAGGGAGATAATAGTTTGTGAGCGAACTGGAGAGAGAAGAGCTAGTTCATGAGTGAGAAAGAGAGAGACAGAGAGAGGAACAACAGTTAATGAGAAAATTAGAGACAGAGAGAGACAGTCATTAGTTCGTGAGAGAGCTGGAGAGAGAAAGGGAGAGGGACACATTATTTCATGAAGGCTAGAGAGAGAGGAACATTAGTTCATGAGAGAGCTAGAAGAGAGGGACATTAGTTCATGAGAGAACTAGAGAGAGGGACATTAGTTCATTCGAGAGCTAGAGAGAGAAGGACATTAGTTCACGAGAGAGCTAGAGAGAGAGGAACATTAGTTCATGAGAGAGCTAGAGAGAGAGGGACATTAGTTCATGAGAGAGCTAGATATATATATATATATATATATATATATATATATATATATATATATATATATATATTAGTTCATGGGAAAGCTAGAGAGAGATGGACATTAATTCATGAGATAGTTAAAGAGAGTGGGAGAAATAGCGATAAAGGAACATTAGTTCATGAGAAAGAAAAAGACAGAGGAAAGTATATTAGTTCATGAGAGCGTAAGAGAGTGAATTACAGAAAAAGAGGGAAAGGGAAATACGTTCACGAGAAAGAGAGTGAGAGAAAGAGAACGAGAATTAGAATAGATCACGTGATTAATGTGTAAATGTGTGAGTCAGACAATGTGTGTTGTTAGGTACGAGAATTTACTTGATTGCACGAGTGTCAAGTACGCTAGACATAGCAAAGCCAGTGTGTGTGTGTGTGTTTATGTATATGTATATGTGTATGTGTATATTATTATGTTTAGGTGTGAGTGGGAGGAAGTGTGAGACTACTTATTACAAGTGTATGTCTATCTGCATACATGTTAATGAGTGTCAGAGAGTTTGCCTGCGAGAAATAAAAACAACAAACTCACAAATAGGTACTAAAATAATGAATGTGATCATGCTTGGTTTTCACAGATTTTGGCAAGAACACGACGAAAGATTAATGACAATACTTATGAAAAAAACGCATTAGCAAAGGAAGGGGGGGGGGGGGGGTACACAGACAAACGTTAGAATTTAGAAAGGATGAAAAGAAAAGAGAACACTGAAAAAAATGTTGCCAGATAGAGAACCTGTTGCCAGATAGAGAAAATGTTGCCAGGTAGACAAATGTTAAAACAATATGCTGGTCTCACCTCAACCACAATCTATCAACTGTGAGTCAGGTGATATATTCTAGTGCGCTGTGTTCAATCGTGACCATAACAAAGAAGAAACACTGAAACAGTTTTTGTTCCCCGTAGAGTATGCGTCTGCCAATGCTTCATTTTTATCCAGCCTTCGAATAGCTCTTCACGTTTACTTGTAGTGGTTCAATCTTGAGTATTTGATGCATTATCTCATCTCATGCACAGTCAACAAGTGTTGTCATTTACTAAATGCTTCGTAGGGTATAGAGGTTTTATTTTTTAAAATAGATATCATATTACGTACAATAACAACATAGAAACGGTGCTTAGAAATCACAGATGCAATAATAACATATAAATGATCCTTAGAGATCACAAATTAAAAATGAACATGGAACAGATTCTTATATTTATCACAGATACAACAATAATAACACGAAACATATTCTTACAGAGATCACAGATACAGTAATAACAGAGAAACGATCCTAATAAGTCACAGATACAATAATATCACATAAACGAGCATTATTGGTCACAAATACAATAATAACAGATAGTAGATCCTTAGATATCGCAGATACAATAATAGCATATAAACGATCCTTAGAGATCGCAGATACAATAAAAACACATAAACGATCCTTAGAGATCGCAGATACAATAATAGCACATAAACTATTCTTAGAGCAGGATACAATAATAACACATACACGATCTTTAGAGATCACATGTACAATAATAGCACATAAACGATCCTTAGAGGTCACTGATTCAATAATAGCACATAGTAGATCATTAAAGATCACAAATACAATAATAACACTTAGTAGATCCTTAGCGATCAGAGATACAGTAATAACACATAAGCAATCCTTATAGATCACAGATGCATGCACGATCCTTAAAGAAGATCACAGATACAGTAAAAACACATACGCTACCCTTAGGGATCACAGATACAATAATAACACTTAATAGATACTTAGAGATCAGAGATACAATAATAGTGCATAAACGATTCTTAGGGATCACAGATACAGTAATACACATAAACAATGCTTATAAATCAGAGATGCATGCACGATCCTTAGAGAAGATCACAGATACAATAACAATACACAATCCTTAGAAAGCAGATACAATAATAACATGGATCAGTTTCTTTTAGAGATCACAGTCCCGAGCAAGATATTTGCACATGTACTGCTGACTCGGCTCAAGACACTCCTGACCACAAAACGAACGTAGTCCACACCAGTCTGCTTCACCCCTGGCAGATCAGCTGTGGATGCCATTCTCGCTCTCCAGCTCCTGATTGTGCTGCACCACACATTCACTCCTCTGAGCTGCGTTTGTGGATCTGAAGGCTGGATTCGATATGGTCGATAGGTATGCTCTCTGGAAAGCCCTGCAAGGCCTCGGAAATTCTGCCCCACTGCTGAACTGATACGATAGCTATACACGAACACCGGAACCAGAATTTGACTGTGTGACACTCTCTCTGACAGATTATACACGTCTTCGTGTGCCAGACATGAATGTGTTCTTGCCTCCAACATATTCCCCCTCAGCGTGCACCAAGAGGGTACAACTATTGATCAGTCAGTCTGCACTGATCTCGCTTACACAGATGACATTGTTTTGTTTAGCCCAGATAGCTCTGCGCTGCAGCGCGCTCTGGAAACCATATACAACGAAACGGCCTCCCTAGGCGTCTCTATATCCTGGGCAAACAACATTGGTATTCTTGTGTTGAACTTAATTTCATTTGATTTCGAGAAACTCCTTATTATAATGAAAGTCCTTCTTGCCTTTTGTATTCTTATTTTATATCGTTATCTTTATCTCCTACTTTGTCAATATTGCTACCAAGATAAAAGAGTACATGCACATCCTCTAGGAATATATCTCCCAACACAATATGATTGTCGTTAACTGCATCTATTATCATTACATGTATTATTTTATACTTGAATTCTCACTATTTTCTTAAAGAAAGCAAAACATTATCTTTCTGGACTTTTTGTTTCCAGCCTGTAAGAGAAATGCCGCCGACGTCATATTTTTAATGGACAGCTCGAGCAGTATTTGGGAACCAGATTTCAAAAGGCAGATCACCTTTATCCAGCAGGTGACATGATTATCATAACTGATTGGGATATGTTATTGTTTGAGGTTATCAGTAATGTGGTACATAAAGCTGCAGTCTTAGTCGACATGTGCTTCTACAAGGGTGAATGCCACTGTGCAGATCCAAGCTTTAGTATGAGCTGAACTAAGGCGGCAGGAGAATTTCCTGCTTAGTGAGTTAGGCTATTATTTCGATGTGCTGGGACAAGTGTTGCCGAGGTTAACCGATGTGCGAACCCTCTTAATAGGCTGAAGCACTAAAGAAAAGTAGACCAGCAGCCTGTTAGGCGCCATCTATGATTCTCTTAAAAAAAACACCTAATCATGGCTGGTGTTATGCCATGTAACACAGTTAGTCGCCTCTTACGACATGATCTTTGTGGGGCAGTGGTGCTATTCTTGTCCTTTTCATACACAGAAACCTCAGCGAACCACTTGGGACAGACGGAGAGTGTGTTGAAATTAGGAGTAACTTAACTTAACTTCATTATACTGGTTTAGAAGGCTCTACAGAGTCTGCATACAACCAGTTTATTCCACTCCACCGATACTAAAACTGACTGTCATTATCCAATCTACTTTTGAAGGCATTAACTCAATTGTAGACTTTGAGAATATTACAGATCTGCAATCAATGAATGATAGAAGAGAAAGCAGAGCACATCAGCATGTAGAGAGATAAACTAAAAAGACTGACATATCATCAAATGTACCAGAGACTAAACGAATTTGGGAAAGGGAGACTAAAGTGGAGACATTTTGTAGAAATAGCCAAAACAAATATGAGAGAAGACCCAATGAACACCATATCAACAACAAAGCACATCCCTACACTACGCAAACCCAACTGGACGCAGCAGATCTTTCCAGGGGTGTTAGAAAATATACCAGGTATCGGATACAAGATCAGCCAGACTGAAAAGGAAAGAAGAGACATAACCCTGAATAACATAGCGAAAAACCACTCAAGTATAGACTGTACCCATGCATACACTGACGGTTTTGCAACAAAAAACATAAAATGGTGAGGAGGGGTTTTTCTGAGCCTAACAAACGGTAGAAGGATAACACTGCCAGTGGTAACTGGACGTTTCTCAAGCAATTTCAGAGCAGAGGCAGAGACATTGAAAGCTGCAGTAGAAGCTATAATTACAGGCTAAAGCAATGAAAGCCAGATAGGCTTTTTTTTAAAAAGATGCCACACCCGTGGTTACAGTACTAAAAAACCCAGAAAAATACAAAATTAAATGATTTAAGATCAGTACTCTGTCAACTATGCCATCAGTCCACACCCAAAAGAGTAGTAGTACAGTGGGTTAGTGGGTTTCATCCCACTGTAACATTCAAGGCAACGAGGAGACAGATAGACTGACAAATGACGGTGGAAGGTTACCACAACCAGATTCTAGTGTGACTTATGAAGAGTTCAAAAGGTTTATTAGGGCCAGATACTTAGACAAATGGGAAACAGCATACTGGCTACACACACAATAATGCTTATTACCAGTTGAACAGAAGAGAGTAGGGGTGGTCTTCCTACTCCGCACAGGCCACAACAGACTGAGTCACCATCTATTCAATAAACTGAAGATAGGTGCTACTGACAAATGCACCTGTGGTACAGGGAAAATGGCCCCTGAACATCTGCTGCTGAATTGTCCGACATACGAGCACCAGAGAAAGCACATTTGGCCGTCACCAGTGCCAACACTAGATAAGCTCTATGGCAGTGCCAACACTAGACAAGCTCTATGGCAGTGTCAACACTAGACAAGCTCTAGGGCAGGGTCGAAAGCCTCAGGATGACAGCTCCTTTCTTCAAACAAATTCAAGTTGTCGCCTGACAGCGTACGAAGAAGAATGCATTAACTGACCCTACCTCTACCACATCATGTGGCAATGCATATTCCAAAAATGTACCACTCTGACTATAAAAATACTTCCGAATATCTGATCTGAACCTGTCTTTAAGATTCGAAGCTGTGTCCTGTAGTTCATTTATAGTTGAAAAACTTGGTATTTTCTAATTTATCCTTTCCATTGATTCATTTATAAACTTGAATTTAAGTCACCTCGAAATCTTCTGTCTATATATTGCTGACCAGTTTTTTTAAAGTCTCTCCTCATAACTATAATTCTGAAATCCCGTGATAATTTGTGTGGCTTTTCTTTGTATCCTTGCTATCATGTCTATATCCACTTTATGACAAGCACCCAAAACCTGAACACAGTACTCCAGTTTAGGTCTCACCAATGATTTATATAGTTTGACTATGACTTCCTTCCTCTTATGTGTACCGTTTCTTTTAATCATACCTAGCACCACATTAGCCTTTTTCACTGCTAACTGGACTTGCTCCTGCACCTTACTTGTATAATCTATTATGACACCTAGGTCCCTTTCTTTTCCTATCTTTCTAATATTGCTCACCCCAATCATGTAATTAGAACCGTATTGGATCTTCCCATGGGGAGGACTACAGCTTTCTACATTAAACTTAATTTGCCAGCTCTCAGACCAATTATGAATCGTAACTAAATCCGATCTCAATAGATCCATCTCTTTCGGAGAAGAGACCCCGCTGCATAATTTTGTGTCATCCGCAAATTTTGCACGAGATTAGATAATGAATTAAATGTTGGCTGGCTGCTGTCTTACTCATTTATCATGTTCTGCCTGTTAAACGTGAAGTGGTTTTTCTTTGTCAAACTTTAGGTGGCTTTTCTCTATTACTAGTACTGTAGTTTCATCCATTGAAACTTCTACCTTTCTTCATGTTTCTAATCCCGATCACACCTCACATCAACACAATGCATCTGGAAACAGGCTATGTTGCAGCAGTCTGGTAAACGAGGTGGGGATCGACAAGGTGATCTCTGAAGTAATTTAGCTGCTGAGAAAGCAAAGCATTGCAATACAGCCAGGATGGTCCAGATCAATTTTCTTGGGTCCTGCCTGGGACATATATAAGTGTATTCTCAAGCTCACAACGATGCACATCTCTAAGGATCAGAAGACGACGCCAGTGACCTTGGCATCAATCTTTCCGCTGCGCCCAGGACCATTGCTTTAGGGAAGATTACTAGACGTGTTTGGATATCATGGATCACGTAACATAGATGTCAAACATTGCTTTAGGGAACATTACCAGACGTGTTTGGATATCATGGATCACGTAACATAGCTACGTTTGTTATTGCAGGGCATGGTGTCTTTGTTGCTGCACTGGCTAGTGTGGATTCTTACCAAGACATCTCACAAGTTTTACAGCCAGAAGGACACATGCCAATCTCCTTCATCTATGTATATAAGAAGAAGCAATGTCTGTTGGACCCAGAGCTAGAAAAGCGTTGCCAAGAGTGTAGAGCTTATCACAAGAAGCTTTCAACAAAATAACTAAAATGAAGTAAAAACGAAATGATTATTATCTTTAATGATAAAGTTGAATGATTCCGTTTTTTGCAGTACTGTAATAAATATACATTTATATATTTTGTGTCTGCAGGTGACTTCTAACTTTGATCTAGGAACTGATACTACCAGAGTGGCAGTTGTAGTTTACAGTGATACCCCTTTCACGTTGGTTGATCTGTCAGACGAACAAAAATATGCATATCTCCATCATGCACTGTCCAAAGCACCGCACATCACTGGAGGAACTAACACAGCGCTTGCCATCAATCATGCCAGAAAACTGATTCTAGCGAATGGCATGGCTCGGCCACATGCTGCTCATGTAATTATCATTCTTAGCGATGGCCAATCAAACGACATGAAACGAACAATTGATGAAGCATTCAACGCCCAAAATGATGGTATCCAAATATTCACCGTTGGGATCGGTGAGAAGACTGACATCTCCGAGCTGATGGCGATGGCTAGTGATCCTGATGACCAGTTTGTGTTTCATGTCAACGACTATCAGGCTCTTTCAGAGATATACGAGTTATTGGCCATGAAAACATGCGATGGTAAAAACTTACTTCTAAGATTTGAACACAGCTGATACATTTACATACCTAGCTAACAACGTAAATTAGATAGTTGTTCTGGTCTGTGAGAATCATCGTTATTGCATTCCAAGTAGACTTGTAGGTGCTCATGCCCTGTACGACGAAGGGTATAGATACTGATGGTTCCCGTAGCTTGATGGCTGTACACAATTCTACTCCGTCCTCTTAAACCGCCTTCCGAACTAGACTGACAAACGATATACAAACTTTGAAATCTGTAGATTGTCCGTTTAAAGATTGCTGTGCCATTATCCATGAGGCGAA